>QODF01000095.1:1305183-1603053 GCA_024372805.1 Oostethus manadensis | reverse complement strand
TATATATATATGTATATATGTATATATATATATGTATATATATATATGTATATATGTATATATATATATGTATATATGTATATATGTATATATATGTATATATGTATATATATGTATATATGTATGTATGTATATATGTATATATATATGTATGTATATATATGTATATATGTATATATATATGTATATATGTATGTATGTATATATGTGTATATATATGTATATATGTATGTGTATATATATGTTTATATGTATATGTGTATATATGTATATGTATATATATGTATATATGTATATGTATGTATATATGTATATGTATATATGTATATATATATAATTATATATATGTATATATATGTATATATACACACACACACACACACAGTATACCTACACATGCTGCTTTACAAAATATCAAAGTGACCTTTGCATCCTTTCATTTTTCACTCTCCGGACCTCGCTGGAAAATGTTTGGACACCTCTGATTTAAATTAATCTTCAATTGAATTAAATTCCCCTCTGTGATTCATGTGAAGTTGTCCTCATTAGTGAAAGCCATCACTGTGGATGAATGTGGTTACATCAAATACTCAAGAAGACAGCATATTTAATGCTTACGTAGGCTGACATACCACTGGCTTGCCAATCAAACGCCAAAAGGAGTCCTTTTTATTCACCAGTTTCGACTGGTTTCTTGATGTCAGCTGACAGCTACGTCTTTCCTGCTTTGCACGCAACATCAAATCAGATGACTCGAGATGTAAAACAAATGATAAAACATTTATAGAATGGGGGAAATAAAAAGCAAAAGAGGCCCGGATTACGCAACTGTAGCAGCGCGGCCGGTATGTGTGTTTGTGGGTCACGTGAATTAATATTGGGATTACAGTACATGAGAACATGCAGCACGGTCAGATCTGTGCTGCAAAAAAAAAGGCTTAGGGTTGGTCTCCCTGGAGGCGCTGACTGCTTTCTGTTGGCGTGCTGGCCCACAAGCTAATGGGGTCTTATTTGTGCTGACTCCAAGGCTTGGTCCTGTGTGTGTGCCTCAATGGCGGCAAGATCACCCCACCCCAACTATCTGCAGGCCAATCATATCACTCCAAATGAATCTACACTATACACATAATTGATAATGGTAGAAATCAGCATGCCTCATATTGCAACCTGTTGATTACACTACACTACTACTGTATTGTACAACTCCTTATGCGTTTCATTTTGGAGGTTTCACTGTACAAAGAAGTGAGATCGTGTCTCACACACACATTGACACACTCTCTGAAACCCTTGCAGACCCACCGATGCAGACGCTCTCGTCGTCCAGCTCAGCAGAGGCGTTGCGGAAGTATCCCAGTCTGCAGTGTTGGCAGTTCTGGCCCCTGGTGTTGTGCTTGCAGCTGACGCATGTGACAATGTTCAGGTAGTCGATGTAGCTGCAGCGGTTGGAGTGTCCGTAGCATTCACAGTCTAAAAAACAGGAAGACACATTGGAGGGTGACAATTCATCACTTCTTTTTTTTTTTTTTACTTGAGTATGTGTGTGTGTGGGGGGATTTAAACGGGCCACGGAGCCATTAACGTGCTCATAAGATTTCTCGAGAGCAGGAAGTGATGAATGTCCGCAAGTTTCCATGTCAGCGAGCAAACGAATGGTCCTATGTGTTCTTTACGAGGCTATATTGGTTCAATAAAGATGGACCACTCCCTCTCCATTACCGCACTTGCCACTTCGCTGACTCTGCCTCACTGCCGCCGCACTGCTTCCTGATGGGAGCGCCACCGCTCGCTGACGCCTGCTTGCATACTTACATGGTGCAGGTGACATTAGACCATTATCTTGGGATGTCACCAAATGCACCACTAGACAGGCAGGAAGAGGGGTCACTCTGTGCATTTGGTTCAGCACCATGGCACATTTGTTCCAACGGCATGAACGGAGTGAGCCCTTTGGTCAGTCATGCAGTCTCGGTGGATGAAGGCGGGGCTGCTAGCATACACACAGAGTGCGGAAGAATGTAACGTAATAAAAATCAAATTAGCAGATCGCATCATATTTTTTCCATGGTACTTTTCTTAAAGGTAATGTTAATGTCTTGTGTCTCTTGTCACTGAACATAACAAGATGAGACATAGAGAGGGGGAAAAATCAGGCCTCTGCAGGCCTTGATATGCGTGGCATAGTATATAGTAGGGATGTCCGACAATGTCGGCCCGAGAGTGGCATACAAATGTAGTATCGGTCCATAACGGTATCATTATTTTCCGCTATAATGAAAGCCGACATAGCCAGGGGACGATCAGCCACCGGTCGGTATTGGCCGATTTCCGTGAAAACACACCAAATCAGCAAATGCTGATAATTGCTCTTCAACACCGATCCCAAAAAACGATCACCGGTGGCTAGTGCTTTTGCAGCCCCCAGCGATCTTTTGGTGCAGCGTAGTATCTTTACCTAACCAACATCTTTGGTGGTGTCATCTTCCCACTTTCCCCTCCCACCAAACAAGTTCCACACGGCAGACATGTTTGTCTTGATCTGCCATGGAAACTTACTTGGGAAGCACGTTCAATTGACGGACTATGGTGGATTTTGGAGGCTCACGGTGTGATCATCATTCAAATGGCAGCCATGTGGCTAACACTCGCGCCAATGTGTGACAGTCAGGGGGCTACGCTACTAACCCGAAAAATAACTGAATTCACTGAACCAAATCAGCAGCCTTTTTCACATACCTGGAAGTTCCAGCAATGTACTCCTACATCTAAAGTCTCCAAAGTCGTGTCACCCCCTGGAAGTCCACCATGCAGTGATAATATGTTCTCCTCAAAAAGTAAGTCCAATATGTTTTTGTCTAAATGAAGGTGATTTCATGCTTGCTTTTTTCATATATCATATAGTCAGTAACAGGGGTGCAGCCAGGAAGTTTGGGTCCCATGACATAAATCACGTTGCACCCCCCCATTATTACTTATTTACTAATTTTACCAGCAATTACCTATTTTTTGGGTCTTCTAGGCAGTCAGGGGACCTTGGAATTGTCCTGACTTGGATTGTCCTTTATACAGCACCCCTGGTGAATACCACTTATTATAAATTAAGTGGGGAAAAAAGACATATCGGAATCGGAAATTGAGAGTTGGACAATAGCAGATAATGGCAAAAAAGCCAATATCGGACATCCGTAGTTTATAGGAATGCTGAAGACTTTCCATTCCATGCAGTGCGGATGAGTGTAGGGGGATTCCCCGCACAGACAAACAACATCTTGCGATCATTTAAACGAGAGCTGCTCCACTTCCTCACAGTGATTACTCTCACTGAGAGCTGCCACCTAATTAAGCTTTTATTAAGCCTCGGAAGTTGGCTGCAATACCGCGCTGCATGGCAGTACCTTCTTTTTTTTTTTAGGAACCGTTTACCAGGCGTGTTTATGCAGATATGCATTAAAAAGCCATAGTTTAGCTGTTTAATCAGCCGTCACATTATTATTTTATTATTGTTTGGTTGAGTATGGCGGCTGAATTATGAATGAGCAGGTTTAAAGGAAGTCAGCGAGCGCAGCGCCATAAAGTGCCTCTCTCAGCACTGAGGGAACCGAGCGAGGGAAGAAGGCGCCTGATTAAATATAAATGGCCAATTACTCCACAGACTTGAGAGGCAACAGGACACCGTTCGCCAAATTAACGCCACCAGTCAAGATGTTGCTTTATTGATATTTATCAATCGTGAGTCCGTATTTTTGCTAATGAGCATCTGTGAGAAGTGGGCAGTAGTGGGATGTGCGTGCAACGGGTCCACACTTACCTTGATCATGCACGAAAAGCAAACGCAACCACACAAGAGTCTCAGATGCATGTGGAGTGGAAAGGAGCAAAGATGAAAAAAAAAACATGAAACATGCAATGAGAGGAATTTTTCCACAGGTTTTTTAAATCTTTAACTTGAATTATTGCAGTCTCACTTAGATGTGATGAAAGGCTACCAAAATCCCAGATATCACATTAGTATCTCCACCGTGCAGCAGATTGACCGTCTTACCTTTGAAATCATCATATATGATTCCAAACAAATGTCTGGCCCCTGGCTGTCCTGACATCAAGAGTTTCAGGAGCCCTTGAGGAATGAAGGAATATGCTTAAGATCTACTTTTCCACACCATTCCCACTGTGCTAATTAGTTCTACTAGAGGACAGCATAGATTGGGCCACAACTCTAAAGAAGACAACAACTCCATAATTCTTCCAAACAAACTCCTCGGTTGGGAACAAACTGATGTAGATCAGGCCTGCCCAAAGTGGACACTTCCGATCGCTGGTCCGATTGGTTTTAGCAACACTTATGTACAAAAGGTATCAAAGGTAGCCCCTGTATCCTTCAATTTTTCTGTTTGGACACCCCTGATGACTGATGTAGCATCCCTTGCTATTTCAAGGGTGTTGAGGACAACTAGCTTTATTAGTTTCCCATAAATGTTAAATGAGCGTTCACTTGAGTTTAGACATTTTGTGGTTGTGTACGTGGCCCATAAATAAATAATACAGTATAATATAAATAATAATAATACAAACTCAATTTGCTTCGGTAACACGAGACTCACTGCAGAACTACTTCCAACGGGAAAATACAGTCAGTATGTTTCCATGCACTTAATAAATCAGATTACTGAATTAGCCAGTTGGCCACTGTATACAATTCTACTTTTTTCTCGGGATTTGAACTCATTTATGGCTAGAAGAACAAAAGTTCCCATGATACATAGAGTGCACCTTCAGGAAGTAGTGAAGTGGACGCTGATATTACATTTAAAGTCTTATGCAGCGATTGTGTTTTGATCTGACAAATCTTAAATTTGATCAGAATGGAGAATTGGAGAATTACTACAACCTGTTTGGACGGCTTGGACCGTGGCAGATGTTGAACTGGTTTCATCATTGGCGATAACGAGTGATGCTGGGAACATCGAGTGCAAGACAGGTTGGACTGGACTGCGTTATGAACAGGACAGCTCAAGCTAAAGGGCTATTTTACCTTCAGACTACTTTAAAGTGACACAGAGTGACAATGAACGAGAGAGCGACGCAGATAAAGTGTGTTAGGAGAAATTATGAGGCTGTTTCTGCAGCAATTCTGACACTGTAGAAGACAACTTTATTTGTTTCAGTTCCCAGGAGGAGGATGATGACGGGGATGAATGACTTTGGCTTAAGCTATTGTTTAACTAGGTATGCTACACGCATTGTTCAGCACCGTTTAACTAGCTGTGGAAAAAACATTTTTTAATAGAAAAAAATCTTTGTACTAAATACAAATATTTTTTTCCTCCTGTTAATGTAGCGGGTGTGACGTATATAACGGTATGCTGTATAGTCTATAGTATAGTGACGCCCCATCTCCACTGCGATTATTGGCCATGCGCTGTGTGTCTCCCCGGCATGTAACTGTGACCCCCCGAGGGGCCTGCCCCACTATTTGAGAAGCACTGCTGTAGTTGAATGTCCTTCAGATGTGCAGTGTAAGTGACTTAGGATTGAATTTAAGTATAATTAAAATAATTTATTAATTATCATTTTTAATTAATCATCATTTAAAACTTACACTACAGTCTAGGAATGGAACTCGTACATAAGCCGAGGACCACATGCACAGTGCTTTTCTACCTTCTGTGTCCTCAAAGCGCTTTGACACTGTAACCTCATCCACCTACTGATGATGCAGCATCAGGACCAACTGGGGGTTCGGCATCTTATCCAAGGATACTGCGACATGGTCATGGGGCGGGGGCCTCAGCATCAAAAGGCGACCATTCTACCACCACCCCCGAAAGAATATAAGGAGTATAAATAACATGTTTTTTTTAAAAGTTGTTCTTAAATGTCCGTTTCAGACTCACCTAAATGCTGCTCAAAGGGGTACTAAAAAAAACATACTCCTGACAAAATGTAGCATCTACCGTCATCTCAAATGATGTCAACCATCATGATTGAGGAAAGAAGCCCGGAGAACGTATTAGTTGATCAGAATAAGGCCTAACCCCCCTGCAACCTTTTAACCTCATCAGGATGACTGGAAATCCCGGTTAGAAGTCGGTCTAATCCGCCTCCTATTTCAATGCTACCTTTCTTTTTTTGCTCTCTCCTCTCCGCTTCCTTGTCTTCACCCTCGCTCCCGAAGGACTTGGCCGTTTCATGAGCGCCTCCTTGCCTCTCGGTTTGGTGCTCTACAAAGGAGCAACAGCTCACAAATCAATTTGTATTGATGTGGAACAGATGAGCTCAGGCTGTTTTACTAGAATAGATGGAGCAACTATTGGCGAGACACCAGCGTCTAATGATTTATGACAAGCCAATCCTGCTCCCACTATATTTAAATTGCACCAAATCATGTAGATACATTATGCTTGCCATCTAGAGTAGGTACTTTTCCTCTGGGGTTTTCTCTGGTGATGCAGCTCCTGCTCAGAAAAGGCTGTTGTTTTGTGACTATGGCTCTCCTGGGAGTGTTCCTCAAAATCGCGGAAGACTGAAACAGCACCATTGTCGTTGAGACAACAAGGCGTGTGCCGTAAATCTTGAACAATAACCCAGAACTCTGCACTATACTCCCACTACGTTTCAAAGTGAAATCTTTCATAGCAGTTTTTCCTCCTTGCCCCACTTGTTGCTTTGGATCTGCGAGTCTCACGCTTGTGTCCCAAAGACTCGCGGCCATAAACATTAATTAGCACAACCATTGAAACACCATAAAAGCATTAAGGTCATATTATTATAACATTCTCTTTTACTGTATACCTGTGTTTTTCTCATGTCTTTCTCTGTGCTCCTCGTGCTCGGATGAGGTTGCCGTTACATGATCGTCAGGTACATGTTCCTCAGATTTGTGCTGGACTGAGACAACAACCACGGCAGTCAAATCAAGAACATACTTGAAATTCTTTATGTGACTCCTTTTACGGAATAAAAGGATACCTTCGCCGTGGTTTGCCGCCTCGTGCTCGTTAGTGTGGCTGTTGCGGGTTTCATGCATGTGCTTGTGAGAAACTGAGACACCACCATCACCATTAAACTTGAAGACATTGTTACCTTTTGCTTTTATGCAGGTATAATATGTTCTATCACATGGTCTTTATGTGCTGTGTTCCAGTAAGATTGTTCAGTGGTCGTGACCTGCATGGTCCTCTGACTTGTGGTGGACTGTCACCCAACAATCAAAGTGTTTCTGTCAGGAATCTACTCTAATTTAATCCGGTACATTTTCAGTCAGGAAAAGACAACTGGGCCTTGCTAACTTTCTGGTTGTGTAATAGTCCAGACATTTTAATTTGTGGCCACAATGTTGCAACCAAACTTTACGTTTTTATGATTAAAAGTTGACAATTTTTGCTATGTGCTTGTGATTGATCCTTTGTGAATGACCATAACCTGGATGAGTGACTCTCAAGTCCATCGCGACTTCTCTTGGTCTTTAGGTTCACCCTTTGCATAGGCTGAAAATGCTACTTTTTTGTGCCAACAACATGTGATAAAAGTTGGTAGCTCTAGCTGACAGGCTGCGAGGAAAATGTTATCTGTTTCCAAGAGCCCTTTTACGACGGAAGCCATGGCAAACTTGTCCAGCGCCTAATTATTGTCACAAGTCAACAAGAGAGGCCAGAACATCATTATCACCTCATACACAATCGACTGATACCTCGCTGTGCGGCTTTCAGTGTGTTCCCTGCATTCTCCCTCTCCAACCTGTGCACAGATGATGTTTTGTGGCCATGACCTACATGCTCCTCAGCCTTTTGGGAGTCTGTCAAACCACAACAGTCATTGAAATGACTTAGAAAATACTCTCAGTCCAAAGCTCAGTGCATACACTACATTAATACCTTCTCTTTCCTCCTCCCCATGCCCAGGTGATATTGCTTTGTGGCCATGAGTGCTGTGACCGTGTTCCTCGTGCAATCGGGTATCTGATTACAATTGACACATCACGAGGAGAATGTTTACATCAGCCTAAACAACTGTAAGGAGTCTCATGCATATGTAAGTAATGTCCCACTACATCCACTTCTACCTAACTTTAGAAAGATATTTCTTGTTCCTCACCTATGCTGCCACTGTCATGCCCAGATGAGAATGAACTGTAGCCATGAGTCTCATGTGCATGACCATCAGACTTGTGGGAAGCTATTTCATCAAAATGCAAAACAAGAGTACATTTGCATTACAGCCACTTCTCCTTCATTAGGCTTTAGTAGTCTTTGTCCTCACCTTCTTTTTCATCCTCATGGCCAGGAGGTGAGAAAGTACTGTGAAGATGAGTCTCGTGCACATGGCGTTCAGACTTGTGGGAAGCTACTTTGTAGGGAAAAACAAACAAGAATGCAGGTTTCCATCTCTAAAGATTACAGCCACTAATCCTTCATTGGACTTTGGTGATCTTCTTCCTCACCGTCTCTCTCATCTGCGTGCCCAGATGAGAAAGTACTGTGGGCAGGAGTCTCATGTGCACGCCCCACAGATTTGTGGGATGCTTTATAATGAAAAAGCAAAACAAGACTTTCTGTGTCCATCTCTGAAGATAAGTCACTACTACTCCAGCTACATCCCGGAACAGAAAATTCCAAAGTAAAACTACTATCCACCTTGAAAGATGGTGTCTCACTACAGTTACTGCTACCACCAGACTAAAACTTTACCAATCATTCGACTTTATAAACCTCACATTCTCTGTTATTCTTATGCTCAAATGAGAAAGTACCTCTGTAGCTATGAGTCTCATGCACGTGTCCCTCAGACTTGTGCGAAACTACGTCATGAAAACAACAGTGCAGGTTCCCATATCTAGATTTTACAACACTAATCCTTCATTAGAATTGTGTGGTCTTCTTTCTCACCTTCTCTGTCATTCTCATGTTCAGATGAGAAATAACCGTGGCCATGAGGTTCATGCTTGTGAGAAGCTAGGTCATAAAAAAAAGAAAGCAAAAGAACAATGTCTCTCAGGATTACAGTCACCGCTCCTTCAGCCATTTTGGTCGTCTTCTTCCTCACCTTCTTTGTTGCCACCATGTCCAGATGAGAAAGTACTGTTGTGGCCAAGAGTCTCATGCACCTCAGAGTTGTGGGAAACTACAGTATATCATTGAAAATCAAAACCATAGTTTGTTTCCATCTTTAAAGATAACAGCTACCAAACTTTAAAGAGATAACTCATTTGACTTCTTAAGTTACCTTCCACCTACCTCCTTTGTTATTTTCATTCTCATATGACTAAGTACCTTTTTGGCCATGAGTCTCATGAGCACGTTCTACAAATTTGGACCCTACGTCATTAAAAACCAAAAACAAGACTATGTTTCCATCATCTAAAGATAAGTTACTTCTCCTGGGCTGCTTTAGACTTGGTGTTATTTCTCACCTTCTCTGCCATCCTCATGCTCAAACAAAAAAGTAGTCTGGCCATAAGTCCCATGCATGTGTTGCTCAAAGTTGTGGGAAGCTACTTTGGAAAAGCAAAACAGAAGTACAAGTTTTTCTTTAAAGATGGTAGCTCACTATGATGACTACTGAAATTTTTTAGACTTTGGTGGATTTCTTTCACACCTCTGTCATCCTCATGCTGAGATGAGAAACTGCCTTTGCTGCCATGAATGTCATGTGCTTGACCCTCAGATTTGTGGGAAACTATATCAAGGAAAAGCAAAAGGAGTGCAGGTTTCTATCTGAAATATGGCAACTCACTACAGTTACTACTACCACACTTTAACAAGATAAGTCGCATTTGATTACCTCCCCCTACCTTCTCTGCCATTCACATGCTCAGATGAAAAAGTACCTTTGTGACCATGATCCTCATGCGCATGTCCCTCAGATTTGTGCAATGCTATGTCATGCACAACAAGACTTTCAATATCCATCTCTGAAGATAAGTCACTACTTCTTCACTAGACTTTGGTCTTCTTCCTCACTTTTTCTGTCATCATGCTCGAATGAGAAAGTACTGTGGCCATGCACCTGTCCTTCATACTCGTGGGGAGCTACATAATGGAAATGCAAAACAGGAGTACAAGTGTTTTTCTTGTACTCCTAGTGACAGCAGCCCACCACGATCACTACTCCTGGAATTCTTCTGACTTTACCAGTTTTCTTCCACACCTTTTATGTCGTTCTTATGCTCAGTTAAGAAAGTACCTTTGTGGCCATGATTCTCAGGCTCATGTCGCTCAGATTTGTAGGAAGCTAAACAAGAGTGCAAGTTTACATCTCTAAAAATGAAAGCCTCTACTCCTTTATTAGACTTTGGTGGTCTTTTTCCTTACCCCCTCTGTTGTCCTCATGCCGAGATGAGAACGAACCTTGGCCATGAGTCTCATGTGCATGTCCCTCGGACTTGTGGGAAGCTACATAATGGAAGAGCAAAACAAAAGTATAACTTTCTTTATCTTTAAAGGCAGGAGCTCACCACAGTCCCTATTACCAGACTGTAAAATGATTTTCTCTTTTGACTTCAAGAACCCTCACCTCTGTCATTATCATGCTGAGATGAGAAAGTACCTTTGTGGCCATTAATCTCATGCACATGTTCCTCAGACGTGTGCGAAACTATGTAATGAAAAAGCAAACAAGGGCTGGCGTCGGTCTTTAGCTATTACAGTACACTACTCCTTCATTAGACTTTGGTGACTTTCTTCCTCACCTTCTCTGTCATTCTCATACTCAGATGAGACAGAATGGTGGCCATGAGTCTCATGCTTGTGGAAAGCTGTATTATCGAAAAGCAAAACAAGCGTGCAAGTTGCCAGTTGTTATAAACGACAGCCCACCATAGTCACTAGTACCTATTCTAAAATCTACCTCTCATTTGGCTGTCGTCTTCATCTTTTCTGTCATTCTCATGCTCAGATGAGAAAGTATATTTATGGCCATGAGTCTCACGCACATGTTCCTCAGATTTGGGGGAAGCTACGTCATAGAAAAGCAAAATAAGAGTGCAAGTTTCCATCTTTTGATACGTATTACAGTATACTTCTCCTTCATTAGACTTTGGTGGCCTTGTTTCTCACCTTCTCTGTCATTTTTGTATTCAGATGAGACAGAATGGTGGCCATGAGTCTCATGTTTTTGGGAAGCTGTATCATCAAAAACAAACCAAGAGTGCAAGCTGCTATCTTACAAAGACGACTGCCCACCACTAGTACCATTCTAAAATGTACCTCTTATTAGGATGTCGTCTTCATCTTTTTCGTCATTCTCATGTTGAGATGAGAAAGTACCTTTGTGGACATGAGTCTCACGTGCATGTCCTTCAGATTTGGGGGAAGTTGCTTAATAGAAAAACAAAATAAGAGTGGAGGTTTCTGTGTAAAAAAATGGCAGTCATTAAATTACAATGTGGTCTTCTTCCTCACCTTCTCTGTCATCCTCATGCCCAGATGAGAAAATACTATGGCCATGATTTTTGTGTGCATGTCTCTCAATTTTGTGGGACGCTACATAATGGAAAAGCAAAACAAATGTAAAGTCTTAAAGATGGCAACTCACGACGTACCTGTAAATGTACCTGTCATTTGGCGGTTTTCTTCCTCATCTTCCCCATCATCCTCAAGCTTGGATGAGAAAGTAACCCTGTCGCCATAAGCCTCAGTGGCATGTTTAGAAGACTCGTGGGGAACTATGTAGAAGCAAAATAACTTTGACTCTCCATGATTGACTACATCGCCTACACTGCATTTAACATTGGTGGTCATCTTCTTCACCTTCTCTATCATTGTCATACTCCGATGAGAAAATGTTGTGGCCATGAGTCTCATGCATGTGTCCATCAGACTTGTGGGAATCTATGTCATGCAAAAACAAAACAATTTTCCCTCTTAATTTCCTCCATTATGTCAGGATTTTGAAAAGATACCTCTCGTTTGAATGTATTAGTCCTCACCTTCTCTGTCATTATCATTTTCAGATGAGACAGCACCTTTTTGGCCATGAGTCCCATGCTCGTGTCCCTCTGACTTATGGGACACTGTCACGGAGGAGCAAAACAGGAGTGCATGTTTCTATTTTCAAAGATGGCAACTCACTGCAGTCTCTACTGCTAGACTTGAAAAAGATACCTCTCCTTTTGTCCTCATGCTCAGATGACACTATATGTTTTTGCTCATGAGCCTCATGCGTGTGTCCTTCAGGATGGTAGGGAACTATGTCATGGCAAAGCAAATCTTACAAATCTTATAATGTTCATGTATGGATACCTGTCATTTTCTCACCTGTTCTGTCCCCCTCATTCTCAGATGAGAAAGTACCTCTGTGGCCATGAGTCTCTTCTTGCATACGGAATACCAAAGCTCTGTCTTTGTCAAGCAAAAGCAGTGCACATCTGAATATGTTGCTCACCCATTTGTTGCTAGGAGGTTACGAGTTACTAGTACTACTATACTATTACTGCTACTACTTTCATGTGACCTATTTCACACCACTGCAGGAGGAAATACTACTACCATCTACTCCTACCAGCATGCATGTACCTTTTATCTTGAGCTTCTCCTCTTCTTGCTTTCCCGCTCTCCCTGTGTTTCTCATGCTCATATGAGAAAGTGCTTCTGTGTCCGTGAGTCTCACGGACACATAAGCGAGACCAGTTGTAGACTAGAGACTAGCAGGACTTGTGCGAGACTAGTTGCAAAATGTCGTTTCTACAGCACCAGTACACTACAGTACACTTTACAACTATACAAGTACAGTCGTCCCTCGCTATATCACAATTTGATAATCAATTCCTCACTATATTGCATTAAAGAAAACAAAATTAATAAATGATATGTCCAATTTTTTGTCAAATATTGAAAGACAATTATACTGTATTCTGGTCTTTAGGCATCAGTAATGTTAAGAGACATGACATTGGATTTACATTACCTTTCACACTGCATGGTGACTGGCTACTGAGCCAACAGAGCCGAGCTGACATGCCATGGCTGAAATTCTCCTCTCATTCATTGTGGAAGTGGTACGTTTTTGGCTTATTTTTCCTTCTTCCCCACTCCTTTTGAAACATTTTCTTAAGTTTAGAACAAGTAAATTGGAGAAGCTAATTAGTCAGCTTAGTAGCTTGCGATGGTAGCGTCGCTCGTCTCTGCAGTGTCCCTGCTCAAAAAGATGTAAACAAAGAATAACATGAGTGCAAAAGTGACTATTAGGGTGTTATTTACTGTCTTCAGGGCGCTAGTAACGTTCAAATTTTGAAAGTCATAAACCAGGCTCTAACTACAAAAATATTAAGTTTATTAATAATGAATCCTACTTTGACGGCAGGGTCTGGAACCAATTAGTCGTGATAAGCAAGGGATTACTGTAAACCGAATCTATGACTGAGAAATACCTTCAGTTTCTCTTTCATTCTCCTCTTTGTGCTCATGTGAGTTTTTCATTGTGTTGCCACGAGTCTCATGTTCCTCTGACTTGTGGGGAACTGACATCAAAAGCCTTAGTTAACGTGACAGTTAAATATCAAATTAAATGTATTTAGTTTCTCATATTTTATCCACTACTAACCGAAAGTCAGCACTCTTGCATACCTTTTCTTTCACTTTGTATTATTTTGCGCTCCTCCCATTCATTTTTGTTCTCCAATGTGGCTTTGTGGCCATGATTCTCATGTTCCTCAACCTTTCGGGACACTGTTGCACCAAAAACCAAAGCAAGTAGAGGATCATTTCTACGTTGGACACGACAATTATCATCGGACCATCCTGCAGTCCCACAATGACAGCCCCTGGATTATTATTAGAATTTAAAATGAGGCTGGGCGACCTCTTTCAAGGTGTTGTTTTCTCATTCCCTCCCTGTCAGACAGACCTATCAGGGGCCTCTGCCCTGTGGTCATTGGAACGTGATGAGAGTCCGCAGAGGCATGAGACCCTTCTTCACCAAAAATGACGAGTACTTTCTTGTTATCTGAATGTCATACCGTAAAGCTCTCTTCTGCTTGTTCAAACCCCTGGATCTTTGTCCTCCCTGGTAATGAAGGATGGTGGAAGTCTTAAAAAAACATCTACTAAACATCCTCTAACATCTACTTACAGTTGTGCTTCTTTATGTTGGGATTTTGGATGTGTGCTCACACACAAACACTCTTGAATCAATATATTGTAACTTTAAGGACATTTTTAATTGCTTCAACTTTTCCCCTTGCTTTCCTCTTCCTTTTTTCTTCCCTCTCTGTGTTTCCACGTTCCACTTTCCCGCAGGGCTTTACACTGTTCCCGGAATCCTTTGCATCAATTTCTCTGCGCTAATGTTTTTGCATAAGTAGAGAAAAGTAGTTCAGATTGCTGAATGAGCTTCCTCTTGCAACTGATTGATTGATTTCTTTTTTTCAAGCCACACAAAACATATAAACAAAAATTTGGCTCAGAAAGGAATGGGAAGAAGACAAGCTTATTTCCACACACCCCCTATTTATAACACTAAAGCCAACATGAAACATGTTATATACCATGAACAATTTAATACACCTACACAAACATGTGCAATATGTATTGTTTTTAATCCGTTGTACACTGTCCTAAGCTGTGCATTAAAAGACGCAAAATTTTGTGGGTGCGCTGCGAGAAGCCACAGCCGAGTCTTCACTTATCTGCCCTAATCTGGTAATTTTATTGTACGAGTTGCTGTGTGTGTTGTATGAGTTCAATGCTGTGCATTAAAAGAGACAAGATTTTGGAGGTCTGCTGCAAGAGGGTGGATGATCTCCTGCAGCCGAGTCGCCACTCCACAACCTGGTGATTTTATTGTATGAGGGGACCGACCACCCCCAAAAAAACAACATAGTTCATAGTTTTACTGTGTATAAAATTATCACCATCATCACTTTTCAGATCAATTTAGTCTATGATACTGAAATCAGGTTTTACGTTAAAAAATACCACAATTTTCAAGATGCACAATGTAGGAGTTTGGTGGTTTTCCTCACCTTCTTTTCTCACATTCTCATGCTCGGATGAGAAAATGCTGTGTCCATGAGTCTCATGCACATATCCATCAGACTTGTGGGAAGCTATGTCATATAAGAGCAAAACACATCTCCCTCTTAAAAACTGGCAACTCACGATAGCCGCTATCACGGAACCTACAAAAGATACCTCTCATTTGACTGTACTCCTCCTCGCCTTCTCTGGCATTATGTTCAGATGAGAAATCACTCTTATGGTCATGAGTCTCATGCTCGTGTCCCTCAGACTTTTGGGAAACTGTCGTGAGAGAGCAAAACAGGAGTGCATGTTTCTATTTTTCTAGATGACAATTCACTGCAGTCACCACTGCTACTGTGGACTTGATACCTCACGTTTTCCCCTCATGCTGAGATGAGAATGTACGTTTGTGGTCATGAGTCTCATGCAGGTGTGCATCAGACTTGTGGGAAGCCATGTCATACAAGAACAAAACAAGTTTCCCTCGTACAGAATGGCAACTCACGACAGTCGCTACTACCCAGCTTTGAAAAGATACCTCTCGTTAGTTTTTTCTTGCCTTTTTTGACCTTATGTACAGATGAGAAATCACCATTTTGGGCATGAGCCTCATGCTTGTATCCCTCAGACTTGTGGGAAACTGTCGTGACAAAGCAAACCAAGTGCATGGTTCTATTTTTAAAGATGACAACTCTCTGCAGTCACTTCTTCTGGACTTTAAAGGTAAGCTACGGTCGTTACAATGAGTTTGGGCTGTCAGCATGGCGTGATGGTGGTGAAAGGATAGAGGAGCAGTTTGTGGTGTATTTTTGTGAACTAGTTAATGTACAGTATGGAAGTAAGCAAGCAGTAATCGAGTGGCCAACGATTAGCAGCCCACCCGAGACTTCCAGTGCTGCATGCTTCCATCTGTGTTCCCCCTTGAGGTGTTTTTACACGGGCCGTCCACGTCTCCAGCGGCTGTTCTTCAGAGCACTCCATCCTATAAGCATCCTATGCCCCGGCGGAGCATCCCCCTTCCGGCGATCTCCCGCCCACTCTCTCCCGTGCATACACCCCTCCTCCTCCCCGGGGCTCCGTTGAGATGCGGCGCCAGCAGCTGTTCTCACAACGACCCGCATCATCATCCCGCACAACTGGCATGACGCCATCGCCGCATCGCATCAAAGCTAACCCCGTCCACCTTTCTCATGCTCGCACACACATCTGTCACAGCTGCACACACACACACACACACACACACACACACACACACACACACACACACGCGCGAGTACATAACACTAAAAACTCCAGTGGGAAAACAGCATTCCCCATCGTGTTTGAAAAGGCCGACGGGGCGGTGAATCCGCTTGCGTAACACAAACTTAATATCAGATCAATCTAATCTGGCAGGCCCAAGCCATGGAGATAACTTTCATCCGCAACAAACACACATTTCAACAACTCCCGACATGTTAGCCCCGCCCTCCAACACAAATAAGCCTCTTTTATGTGTCTTGGACAACATGTTATGCTTTTAACCTCACAGAAAGGAACACTTTGGTCAGAAGCATCAGCAGAGAGTGCGGCCAATGCATTGCGAGTGCAACACTGCTTCACAAGGGGGCGACAGAATTTACACAATGGAGCTTAAATAACTGAACGATCAATATCGCCCCATAATCTCAAGTGCTTTTCATTCCTGGAAACACATTTGAATGCACCTCAAGAGACAACCGTGACACACAGCGGATCTTTGCTTTATGCTCCGTGACAAACCGCAGCAAATCCATACACCTATAAAAATGTCGGCTTGCTCCTTTCCTTCCAAAGCAAGGGCATCAAACTCGAGGACAATATTTTGCTACCCCCAATTTGGTATTGAAGATTAGTGTATGTGTGGTGCACGAAGCCTGGGTGAGCTTTGAGAGGCTGCTTAGGCAAACACAAGCCAACACTGAACTCCAAGTGAAATGAACAAGCGACGTGCAGACTGATACTCCAATATTTATTTCCTATACCAGCAAATCATGCTCTAAAATCCATTCTTACATCAAAATATTGATACTGCCGTTGTCTGCAGTAATTATGAAACAATGATGGATGGATATTCATTCTTATAGTTATAGTTCTTAACAATGAATCATTCATTTAAATGGTTTATTATTTTACTAATTTTCTGTAATTGTTTTAAATACCATTTTCACATTTCATGATTTTTGTCTTGTTTTTTCTGTTATATATCTGTTGGCTATATTGTAAATCAGCCCACTACCCATTATAATTCAGGATTTCAAAAAAATACATGATTAAATTTTATTATTATAATTATTTAAGTCAAATAAAATGTATTAACAATGAAATTGTATTTATTAAACTACAGTGAAACCTCCACTTACAAAAATAATTATTTGAAAAATGTATAATACAAATTGGGCTTCAAAGACATTTCTGTCTCATTTAACCAAAAAATATTCAAAATGTTTATTCATTCATTCTTATTCTACGCCACTTATCCTCATTAGGGTCGTGGGTATGCTGGAGCCTATCCCAGCTGGCTTTGGGCGAGAGGAGGGGTACACCCTGGACTGGTCGTCAGTCAATCGCAGGACAAATATGAAAATGAAAAGTGCCGCCCCGAATTTTTTATTTACTGCCCCGGCATACAAGCTACCCTCCACTGGGGCGATAATGCACCAAAGTAATGGATTCCAACCACCCCAGAAGAAGAAGAAACTACCCTCTCATTGGTTATCTCTGTTATCTCCCGTCATCCTCTTCCTCCTAACGATGGCCGTCCCTTTGCTCAGCGTACCGAAAAGCTCCCGTCCATTGTTAAAAATGAAAACAAAAAAGTATAAAATGATAGTGTACAGTTTAGTATGTAATGTAGTGTATTCATTTAAATGAAGGTACAGTACGTAAACTTGTGTATGATTTTTGCCGACTGTCAAAACTCTGTTCGCTCCTCCTCCTCCGCCATCAAGCTCACCTAGCTCGACCCGAAAGCGTCATTAGTCATGACAACATTTATTATTATTTTTCATTGCTTTTATTATTCTCTCTCCCTTTTTAACATGTATGCACATGTAAATGATATGTTGTCATCAATGAACATATTTCTTTTGGGTGGGTACAGTATTTACACTTTATAAGACTGTTATCGGGGCTGGAAATAAAATACACCGTTTATATGGTAAATTTTGTCTCATAATACAAAAATTCCAAGAAACGAAAGCCTCTGTGGAACAAATTAATTTTGTATCATAAGGTGCCACTGTAGTTTTTTTAATTTTACAAAACAAGTACCGCAAAGCATGCTGGGAAGCCGGTAGCACACCCAGCGATGGGAGCGTTGACGTCTGCCAGCCTTGATCCGTTCAGTCAGTTCAGCATACGTGTTTGGTACACCCTGTGTACTTTATATGTACGCTATGTGGGCTATAAATGAGCATTTGACGTATTTATGGACATTTTATGCTTTGCCATTCGTAAATGATTAACGCAGGGGGAACAAGATGTGTTTTCCATGGGGAAGTGTGATCCACCAAAAGGTCTGCTGCTGTAAGCTGATGGAAAAGCTGCAAAAGTACTTAAATATGACCTTGTGAAGCCGTGTAGTGCCAACTAAGAGCTGCATGAGTATGAGTGGGGGGCGGAGCTTAACTCTGAGATCATTATACCGCCTTGTCGGGTGGTGATAGTGAGTCAAGGGATGGAGGACAGGCTCATCTGTTATGGCAAAGCGATGATGATGCTGATGGTGATCAACAGGCACATGGCGGCCCGGGTCGAACAGATGGGGGTGTTTGTGGCTCAAGTTATGCCCTCGCCGTGACGCAGCAGCCGTGTGCTCCTCTGACAGGGAGAATGTGAAAGTGAGGAGCGCCTCCGTCGCATCAGGAAGCGTGTCAGATGTTCCCATGGGTGCGAGTGGGGCCTCAGACAAAGGTCTGCCGGCTAGCGTGTTGTCCGTCAGAGGAAGCGAGCTCCCTGATTCTCCGCTTGGCGCCGGTCGAGCTGAGGGGCGTGGCGCATCAGTTACACGAGGACAGAGAATGTAAATGCGGGGCAGCACATTAGCATAGGAGATGCTGCCTCAGATTGTTTATACAGAGAAAGCCTCATCTCCTTTTTTCGTCAAACGTGCACACACACATGCACGCACGCACGCACGGAGGGCGTCGTGAGCGTTCACACAATGAAAAGTGTGATTTCACACCACTGACAAAGACTGTGAACTCAGAATCTGTTCCGCAACCTTCCCGATGCTGGGAAATGCTGTTGTTTTTTAATGCTGTAAAAAAAACAACAACCTTGTGACTGTTAAAGGTCCGCCGACCATTAATACGGCTGTAAAGCGGAATATCACGCTGTTTGTCAAAGCAGTTTTTACGTGCATGTTGACGTGCATAAATGGAGAAGGAGGTGCTCTGCGAGGCAATATCACTCCTACTACACTCATGTAGATTTGAACCATTTTTGAAATAACGTTAATGGGAATAATCAACGTAACTCTGCAGGGAATGTATAATAAACATTTCAAATCTCTTGACATTATCCAACTAAAATAGACTTCTAGGGTTAGAATACTTAAGATAATTTAGGCTGTTTTTTCATCACTCCTTGTGAAAAGGACATCATAATGCTACACATGCAGCCTCTTGATGTATTTCTTTTTTGCAGGGGTTAAATTGCTGCACATTACAGCATGTGAATCACTGCTGTGATATCGTAATAAAAAAAGTGTGTCACAGCAGCGAGGCAGTCAGCAATTTCTACGGTAAAAAACCAAAGATGAATCATGAAGTGATTTTGCATCCGAAGGACTCGGAGGTCAGCTAAATGTCGTGGGAAGACTTTAGGTCATCCAGATGAAAGGAAAGGGAAAGTATTGAACAGACAAGGGAGGGACGAGGCAGTCATCTCAGGCTAACGGGGAGGGTTTGGTGTTCAGGGGCTTAAAGCTTATCTAGCAAGACTGTGGGAGAGGGTGATGGATGATGTTAATATGGAAAATAGTCATTCTCTGAGTCATGTATCAGTAATTAAATGAGGGCGCTGCGCAGAGCTCCACACAGACTACAGCAAAAAGCGTGCATCCCGCACATGGCATTTTTGGGGGAATGGATGAAAAAGTAACAAAAAAAGTAAGTATGGGCGTAACAATTTTGCAAGGACTGTTTGCTACTCGCTCCATATTAAGTATTTTTAAACCAAAAAATACAAGAACATCACCGCCAGGTAGCATTTGTCACCAATAGTGGAACAGCTTATACAAAAAAAGTAGATCTTTTTCACAGTTATGAAATAAACTGCTTAAAAATGTGTTTTAAATTTACAAACCAATAACATAAATAATATAAGACAGTATCCAAAAATACTTGTGATCTGACACAAATGAATAAACATTTTTATCAAATTAATTACAGTTCTAAAATTAATCAGCCATGATTATTTACCCCTTGCACCTTTCTGCAATGTATGCCCTTTTTTACTGGATTGTATGACCAAAAAGATCAATGACAGGGCACAATTTTTTGTATGTGTGTGTATTAACAGCTCCGGATGAACTGAAAATGTCGACCATGCTAAAAGATAGCACACACGTCTGAAAGCGAAGCCCTTTAACAGCAGCAGAACATTTAAATGACATGTCAACCACAAGACGCCACAATTTTGAGTGTTTTCTGGAATTGGAACGCAGTTAGCTCGTTACGCTGGTGAGTGGGAAGAATGTACACTTCCTGTCTTTCTTTGTCGTTGCTTATTTAGGCCGCACATTCATCCATAATAAAGATGGTTTTGTGATGTTCAGAGTGCCCCTGAATCTAGTGACAGTGAGGAAGTGACATGTTTGTGAGGTGGAGATGCAGTACGTACTGTATAGGGTGATGGAATGTTTGTGTGTTCATGCCAGAATAAGGTTGTCAAAGAGCCTGAGATTCTGTGTTGGGACGCTATTTTGTCTCCGTCTGCCGTCATAACAGAGAGGGGTGGCTTGACATGCTGCTCGAGAGTTAATTACGCTGAAGGTTTTAACGTAATTAATGATTAACACACTATTTTTGACAACCCTAGTCGTGTCGTGTTGAGTAAATCCCAGAAAATGCACACAAAACATGTGACTTGAACTTAAATTGCGTGTGTGAACGCAAGCCTTTATTGCTACTATTAAAGAGACTACTAAACATAGTACCGCTGTGTGTTCCAAACACTGCTTTTTTGCAGACAGAGGAGGTAGTAAGTACCCCAGAACTTGGAACTTTGAGGTTTATTTTGGGTAACCCTACCAATTATTAACCTTTTATTTAACACCTTATGGGTGTTATAAAACTTTTGACCGGTAGTGTATTTATAGTCCTGTCCTGTAATTTGTCCCTCTGCATAATGAAAAACTTGTGAAATTTGGACAGTCTTAATTATAATCTAGAATAAATAAATAATAAAAGGACCTCCTTGAGTAGTGTTATGCCTTTTGTCCATCCCACCACACTGCAGTGATGCTATTGAGCTTCTCCCGCTCATTAAATTGACACAAGTTTGCATGTGCCTACTTTCACGTCATCTTCACTTCTTCTTCTCCATCAGCAACACCGCCGAAGGCAACAGTGTATTTCATTTGAAGATGATTCATACGGCAGGTGTCTGTCTGCCGGTGCAGATGGACTGCCTTATGATTGTCTGCCTGACACACACACTTAAGTGAGCCTTCATTGCGGGTTCATGTGCTTTCCCTGCTCACACACGCTCTCGTAGTGCATTTGCATATAATGAGATCATTTGTCACGCAGCCCGAGAAAAGCTCACAATCATCTTCCTAATGCCACCTGTCAGTCGCAGCATTCTCATCGTTTATTACCCGAGTGCTAGACGTTGATTTGGCTCTCTCCTAATGAAGACATTGCGATTCGGGGACAGTTAACGTTGGCTGGGACGTTTATTAATGTGTCACATGATTTTCCAGGCATGCTCCCATCGCTCTCGGTAGAAGCCCAAGTTGACTTTTGGTGAGAATGTAAGGGCCTCAATCAGACGGGGCTTGAGGAGCCGTCGGCTTCGCACATAGGACAACTATGTCAGTTTCAAGTAGAACTGCTACCCGTCCCTCCACCGAGCCGAACGTAACGTACAGAGAAACCTGATTACGTCTGCTGTTACACTGTCACAGCTAAGAATGTCTAATTTCATGTAGAGTCGAGGCATGATGTTGGGCTCCTAAAAAGCTAAGAGGCAGAATTTTTTTTATCTCAGTCCGAATGTGTCCACTGACATTGATTAATAAGAGTTTGAATACAGTGAGAAGAAAGGGTATTCATTTTTTAGTTTTGCCTTTATTTTCTGCCATCAAAATAATTAATGTGGTGGTATGGGCTGGAAAATCAGCACCTTCAAGTCCGAGTCCATCGTTCTCGTCTGAAAAAGGGTGTCAGAGTGTCATCTTTTGGTCGGGGATGAGCTCCTGCTCCAACCTGGAGTTTGGGTACTTTGGGAAGTGAGGGAAGCGTGGACCGCGACCTCAACAGGTGGATTGGCGCGGTGTCTGCAGGAGGCACGCTCTGCATCGGTCTTTTGTGGCGAAGGAGGGAGCTGAGCCGAAAGGAAAAGCTCTCAATTTACCAGTTGATCTACGTTCCTACCCTCACCTGTAGTCATGAACTTTGGGTAGTGACCGAAAGGACAAGATCGCGAGTACATGCGACCAAAATTAGTTTTCGCCATAGGGTGGCTGGAAACTCGGGAGTAAACCACTGCTCCCCCGCACTGAGATGAGGTGGCTCGGGCATGTGATCAGGATGCCTCCCGGGGGCCTCCCGGGGGAGGTGTTCAGGACACATTCGACTTGTACCCAGACTCAGGACACGTTGGAGAGACTGTCTTTCAATTGGCCTGGGAACGCCTCGGGAGACGCCGGGAGGAGCTGTACGAAGTAGCCGGGAACAGGGAAGTCTGGGCTTCCCTGCTTAGGCTGCTTCCATTGTGATCCAACCTCGAATAAGCGGAAAAAGATGGATGGATGGAAGGACTGGAAAACACAGTGTGGCCATACCTTACCAAGTCCTTACTTAATCCCATTTCCAGTTTGACAATGATACTATACAAATTTAGGATTTGTTTTTTCTAAAATTAGGATTAGGATGTATATTTTTTATAGACTTGACGATCCAATCCGGTACCGATCCTTTTTTTTTTTTTTTTTTACAATAAGCTTTTGTTACAAACATGACTTTGTGGAATTCAATATGAGAGTTTTGCCTTCAGGCTCAGCTCTCTCTTTACCACAACAGTCAACATCAACCACATTACCGCCTGTCAATCGCCTGCTCCAACCTTCCCTCACTTGTGAACAAGACTCAGAGATACTTAAACCCCTCCACCCTGGAGCAAGAACTCCCTCCCAACTGGAAGGGTGCAATCAAGTTTATCTCCAGTATTTCCCATAAGGGAAAAAAAATCAGCTTCTAAATCCAACAAATCAAAGGTGTCTGGTGAATAGATCGAGTGTGACCTTAGAACTTCCACTGTAATCATGTGATCAGTGAGTGTTCTTTTTTCGGCTTCTTTGGGAATCTGCACGACAGGATGAAGCACTGTTGTGTTGGGTCACAGTTGGCTGTAGAGGTTGTGGTGATTTATGATGGGGTTGTGGAATTTGGTGGCTGTGCCCTCCGACCCTGCCGCTCCCTTCTCCCTCGACCCATCTGTCCAGCTGACCAATAGGACGTGGTTCTGTGGATCAGACTCCTGCCAATCGGCCCCTAATCCTCATGCGAGCGTGCTCACTGACGTAACTGGGCCAGAGACGACTAACATGATGCTCTGTCTGTGCAAGCTGGAAGTCTGAATATTTGCAAGGCAGCATCTCATAATTGTTTGCCTTTCAGAGTCCTGGTTGAAGGACTGCATGTTAACATGAAAAGAAAGCTACCTAAACCCTAGACCCAAAGGGAGGAAGATGATTTATCCATCTCACTGAAGCGCACCGTACACACGCACAAAAAGCACAGTGGCACAACAGGGTCAGGTTTTTGCGACAAATTCAGCTTTCTGCGCATGAGATAAAGCGAGCGAGGGAGGCTTACAAATCTACAGGGATTCTGTGTGACCTAGATCTTCGATGGGTAATGATTTTTAAAAATGGTTTCTACAGTACAGTGCAAAAGACTTTAGCAATGCTTTAATGATCACATACTGCACAACTACAACGACGTGAAACCAAAGCATGTAGGGTTTGTTTGTGTGTTTGCCTCTCCTCTGGTGTCAACAAAGAACTTGTAAATGGATGTCCTTAAGACCACTAAAGCCAAAAACATCTTAAAAACATTTGAGTGGTGCCCAAATCCCAGCACTTTCTACCTTTCAATGCTTTTCCACCAAGAAGCAGGCATCTTTAACTTTAGTATAAGGACAGTCTGAGGTAGCTTAATGTACGTTCGCCTGCTTTTCGGGGGCGTACCTTTCCGCATCGTGATCTTGAACAACCGGAGACTGTCTCGCTGCTTTGCTTATGTGTGTATACTCTCCTTCATCTTTACTGCCTCACTTGTACACAGCTGCTGGAAACTGTTGGTGCCCTCACCCCAAAGCAGGAAAAACCCAGAAGAATCACTGAATTGGAAAGCAACAGCAGCAGTTCCCGTTCACAGGTATTTCGGCCCACTCCCGAAGAGCAAGCTGCTCCATCTCTCTCAGGTTTGATGGCTGTCTTCTCCAGACTGCATGTCTTTCCACAAATGTTGAATTGGATTTAAATCAGGACTAATAGAAGGCTACTTCAGAACATTTCAGTGTTTGGCCCTTAGACATTCTTGAGTGTTTTTGTTTGTGTGTTTTGGAGTTACTACCGCTGCTTTCAGAGGATCCGCAACCTGATAGCTTTGTGTGTAAGAGTTTCGGGATTTCCGGGTGTCAGTAAACACGCAATGTGTCCTGGCTGTGTGGCTGTGTTCTGAGCAGACAGTTGAGTTTGCAAATGTTGTTTTGGCATGGTTTGGCCAACAGGAGCCGGACATTCAGGGCACATCCGACCAGGACACGTTGAACCGTCTCTCAAACGGCCTGGGAATGCCTGGGGATCCACCAGGAGGAGCTTCCCTGCTTAGGCTGCTGCCCCCGTCACTAGGCCTTGGATAGGCGGAAGAGGATGGCTGGGTGGATGGATGGATGGGGACTGTTGATCGACCGCTTCCTTGTTATTAAGTCTCGTGTTTACGAACCAAAATAACGTTTTCAATTCATTTATGGTAGCACCGTAAACAGAGGACCATCTGTATTTTTCTGTTTTATGACTGCTTTTGTCGCTTTCTAGTTACTTCAGTGACCATTGTGGGTTTTTCTTTCTTGGAAGGGTACCAACAATGTGCAGCTTCACGTTCATGCTCCATGTCAGCCAGGACTATGTAGACACAGCAGAGAATGTCTTTAGCAAACAGTAACTAGACCTAAAACTTTTAAAGCTGTGATCAGCATGTTAGCCGGCACACTTCTCTAAAGGCACGTGGTCCTTCAAAGCACACATTGGTATGACACCTTTTAAAACGAAACAATGCCCGCTGTGTTGTGCAGTCGCTCGGTCCGTCCGTGCGTGACTCTGTTGGGCCATGTGAATAAAAGCCAAGTGCTGTCAGAATCAATGTCACCGTTTTGACGATGGTAGCCTGAGAGACTCTCCACAGAGAGAATCCCTAATCAGCTTCCCTTTCATTCCCACCTCCCCCAAGCCCTTCACCCGGAATCATATTGCCTCTCAATGCATTAACATATGCCCGCATCCTCCACCGGCATTTCTCTCGCTCTTCTCCCGCTCTCCCTACCAACTATCTGCTGTCCTTTCTTCAGTCCGTCAGCGGCATCGTCTGTAGTCTCAAAACGAAACGGCAGAACTGTGGAAGAATTCCTCCTGAGCAGGTCTGTGTGATGTGCAGCGATGAAAGGACATGGTCGACAGAGGGGCCTATTAATAATGAAGCACACGAGCTGCAGCGCCCGGAGACACAGAGAGAGAACTTGCAAGAGAAGAGAAGCGACTGACTGGAGGGGTGGGAGTTTAGGCGAGGCGTGGGGTTAAAACTCAGAAAAACGATGCAAGAGACGGGATGGGGAAGGTGGGAGGGGCTGTGCATTTTTACTTACTAGAACCGGAGGGCGAACCAGCAATGGAACCTGAAAGGGGACAATAAGGAGAAGAGGAGATGAGAACTTGTTTACTTATACAGTGAAGGCTTGTCTGCTTGATCACATTCGGGAGTGCGATGGAGCTTCAGAGATCTTTTGCAAAGTCAGGGCTCCCTCCAGAACCCGTTGTTCTAGAGCAGTTGCTTTCAAACCTTTTTTCATGTGAAGTACTGAATACATGAATATTTTTTAGTACCCCCAAATCAGAGAAAAGCCTTTTTGGTAAAAAAAAATAAAATCACAGTGGTAAAGCATCCATATCTGACTCATTACTGTCCAAAACAGTGCTCATCTGTAGTTTCCCCCTCCAAAGCATTTAGAAATAAAAATGCATATAAATAACTCCAATGAATTTAATTGGAAATTAGGAAAAAAATTCAAATTCTGAATTCAAATACTGATTACTTTATAAACATTTTTTGTGGGGGGGCGACAAAAACCTGACAGGAATATCCTGGTTTTATGAAGTGGCTCTGATTCTGTAAGAACCGTAATTGCATCCTGTAAAGCGATTTGTAGCGGAAGGGGTGTGCTGTTTGCAAAATCCGCACACAATCACTGCAACACAGAAAATATTAACCATTTTGTGTCCTCCGCTGACACACGCATTCGGGGAACGACTTGAATGGCTTCTGTTTTGCTTCTAACACGCACCGGCTGTCAAGTAAGAAGCTAAACTATAGTTATGGGATTGTTGTCACATGAATGCATGAACTTAACATTGAATAGTTATCTATTGACATGGAAGGACAGGAAGTGGTGGTGCAAAAAATACGTTTAGAGTGCACCTCAAATGTAAATTAATTAATTAATTAATTGTTCACCTTAAATTTTGAGTTTGGAGAATGTGTCATATCTATCCATCCGTTATGCAGTATATAGCGATTGTTGAGCTCAAACATACCCCAGACAAATGCATGTTTTTAGGATGTTAAAGGATCTCTTCGGGAGAACGTGCAAACCTCACCCTCATTTGAGAACCAGTGTTCTAGACTAACCTGCACCCTGCACCCCTCCCTATTTAACCAGTTGGGTCGAGGCAAGCCAACCCCGCTGCTCCGCTTGAATTCAATCTTGCATAAGTTCCGTGCTGGTATTTTTAGTTAGCTTAGCGTGCATAAAAGAAATATCAAACATCTTCGTGAGGCGGTGCCACTTTGTGTTGCGCTTCAACCAAGCAAGTTGCAAACTTTTGAATTTTTAAATTCCACTAATGGGATGCAGGGAGTGTAAAAGCGTGGCGTCAGGATCGGAAGGTGTACGTCGGTACCATTAGAGCTAGGTTGGAGAGGGTGGCGAGGGGAAAAAACCCCCAGTATGATTGAAAAAAGAGCTGACAATAAAGGCCTTTGTCTGCAACGTGCGCAGGTGTGTATGTGCGTGTGTGTTTGGCTTTGCGTGTCTTTGCCTCAGCATGCCAGTGTGTCAGTGTTTGTTTGAAAGGACTAAACTAGGGAGGCGCTGGCCTAGATTATTATTTTATCACAGCTAGCGACTATAGCTGGCAACATTCTCTGGGAGGATTTCCCTCCACGCTCTCCCACATTGTCTGATCTCCACTGAGGTGACGTAAACTCAGTGAGCTCCGTCCCTCGTACTTCCAAACCTTTTTTCATTTACTTTCGCGCCAGTGATTCTGTGCATGTGGTGCATTTACAGATAAGCCATAGTCGGTGTTCTGTAAAAGTGAAAGGGGAACCTCGGGGTAAAAGGCCTAAAAAAAAAGGCCTAAATGTAAGGCATTCAAAAAACACATTCAAAGATGGTGACAAAATATGGCATTTTTTTACTTTTATGTTTTATAGAATGATTGCAGAATTATCCTCAAACATGAAGTTATACGTAGTATTGTGGTTACTAGGCATCAGTAATGAGACATTACATTAGGATACATTACCTTTCACACCGCGTGGAGACTGGCTACTGAGACAGCAGAGCCGAGGCAATATGCCATGGCTGAGATCGCGAGGGAAAAAAAAGGTTATCCTCTTATTCAGTGTGGAAGTGGTGATTTTTAGACTGCTTTGTCGTTCTTCCCCACTCTGTTTGAAACACTTTAAGTTAAGAACAAGTAAATTGGAGGGGCTAACTACTGTAGTTGGCTTGCTATGCTTGTGGCCTTTTGTCCATGCAGTGATCATGTGGTCTGTGCAAAGTGATGTAAAGTAAGAATAATAGAGTGTGAAAGTGAGTATGGGATGTTATTTCAAGTCTGGAGAGCTCTAATATTTTTAAAACTAATATTTAAAACTCATATTTACTACAAATATTCCATTTATAAATAAGCAATTGAACTTTGCGGAAATTCACATATAGCAGCCGGATCTGGAACCAATTAACTATGATAAACACGGGATTATTGTATATTAAATGATATAATTTAACATGTTTTTGGATATTACTTCATGCTGACTGACATGAGCCAAGAAGTGAACATTAGTGTTGATAGCCACGGCAGGGTGCTTAAGCTGTGTGACAACTACTCTATATGGTGTTCCTGCCAATCAGAGATGTGGAACGAGATCGGGAGCTTGGTGAACTTGCTTACTGGTAACTTGCTTGTTTTACTCCCTGGCTTGTTATGTTGATTTAGCCCGTTCGGCCTCCCAGGGATGTTGTTTATGGTATTATGTATCTAAATGACCGGTAGTGTTTTATATAACTGCGACTTATAGTCCAGTGCGATATGTTTTTTTTCCTCCCCATGACATGTTTTTCTGACCAATGCGACTTCATAAAGAAGGTAGTTTGAACGCACAAACTCCAGTAACTAACCATGACAGACAGCACCTTTTTAAGGACGCTGGACTTTACACTTGACGTTGTGGGTACGTACAGGTGTTGGGGGTTCCATTGGGTGTGGGTAGGTAAGAGCCGGCCTTCCAAGACTTGGCCTTGAAGCCCTTCTTGCAGCGCTGGCAGTCCTGGCCGGTGGTGTTGTGTTCACACTGGCACTGGAGGTAACCGTCCTGCAGCAGGCACTGGGAGGCATGGAGGTTACACTTGCACCTTTTAAAGGAACAAAAACAACAACAACAAAAGTCAAATGAGGAGCGTGTTAATGTGCGTGTACACACATGATGCAGCAGCTGCTACGAGATGTTATCAAAGCAGTGGAAGGTGTTTTGTTGGAGTTGCAGGTTATTAAAGGTTTTTTTTTTTTTTTACTCCAAGGAAATAAAAAGTGCAACTACCGACTGCTGGAAGACTCCTTCAGACTCATCTCTGTTGTTGTTATTTGAGGAGACTGATTGAATTATACACCATACATTCTTGTTTGTTGCTTCAAAGTTGATAGTGTATTTAGACGCGACGTAAAGTTGCACCCAGGCATGGTAAAGGAAAAATTTGCCCATCATTCGCAACCCTTGTTTGAGACATGAACACATGTCTTTCTCTTTTCTGTGCATTCTAAAGATATAAAAAGACGCAGCTAAGAATGCACATAATAGGACGCGCACAAAAAAACCTCCAAAAAGCGGCAACGACACTTCATTTACATATAACGTGATGTGCATTTTAACCAAGCCACAGCGGCAGGTGGCGTATTGACACCTTGCTGCAGCACACCGGCTAGCGAATAGCTTCATCATGCACTCCCGAAAGGTAACGCTACATATTAGAGCTGCTGCTACTGCTGCTGTGTTTTTGTTTTTCGAGTTTGGAAAACCTATTGCTGGGTGTTCCTTTATATGTTGTAAGTTTGGGTAATGCTTGAAGGACCAAAATACGGCAAAACATGTTATCATGAACGTGCAGATTGCTTCATGGTCACAGCATGCATATAAACGCATGAAATACAGAGGTGTGTCCCACTGGTGTACATGCAGTAATGAGCCGTCTCTTTTTATCTGTTTTTATATCTTTAGAATGGCCAGAAAAGAAAGAGACGTGTTCATGTCTCACATAAGGATGGTGGATAAAAATGCAGTTTTCCTTTAAGTAGACCCCAGCAGGAGGCATGTGGAAATGCAGGAGATCTGCAGGGAAGTCAAGTAAGGATCTAAAGGAACACTCAGCAGATACGATTTTTAAATTACGGCCTTTTCCAGATGAGCGACTGGATTCCGATTCCAGTTTGTTCCACTGGAGTGAACAGCTATCCGTCCGCATCAAATATTCAGAGAAGGGCCGCCGTATTCCGACACCATTGCCGCTTCAATCTTCCTGAGCTTTCTTGAATTGAAAAATGGTGTCTAATCAACTGGCCGCCAACATTTACTGAACTTTATGCACAAAGCGATGACGAGACAACAGAGTTAGCGTCTTTTTTTTTTCCCTGTTTTTTTTTTTTTTTTAAAACCCTGCAGTCCGATAAATTAGTCATGCTTCTCTCTGATCACCTGCATGAGCTGACAGGAGGCACCGGGTAGAATCCATCACACGAGGCCTTCCATACTGCGTGCCTGCTGAAGGACGCGAGCTGTCCACGTAAACCAAGAGGGAAATTGAACATCCGCTTTTTTTTTTCCACGGCGAAAGTAGCAAGGAAGAGTGTTGCAAAATGGGACAGGTGTTTTCGAGCGCCGCCGCGACTGACAACACAGCAAAAGAAGATTAGGCGACAAACGCCTCAGTGAGTGACAGGGTAGAACATGACACTTCTTCTTATCTCATTCCAAAAGTAGAAGGAGCATCGAGTGCCAAATTTGGAAGTTGCAGGCTAAAAGAAAGATTGACGTTGGAGATGCATTTGTTATATAAGAAGGTTCATTTTCCAATGACCAAATGATACACAAATTGTATTGCTGCAACTGGCTGGCATACTGCATGCCTTTACTGCATGAGTTTCGTAGTTTCCAGCGTACACACTTTACACAATTTACACAATTGAAACAAAATGTGCTGTCTTCTATGCAGATGTAAACTCCTGGATCCATCCATCCATCCATTTTCTATGCCGCTTATCCTCATTAGGGTCACGGGGATGCTGGAGCCTATCCCAGCAGACTTTGGGCGAGAGGCGGGGTACACCCTGGACTGGTCGCCAGTCAATCGCAGGGCACATATAGACAAACAAACATTCACACTCACATTCATACCCTAATGGACAATTTAGAGTCACCAATTAAGCTAACATGCATGTTTTTGGAATGTGGGGGGAAACCGGAGTACCCGGAGAAAACCCACACACGCACGGGGAGAACATGCAAACTCCACACAGAGATGCCCAACGGAGATTTGAACCCAGGTCTTCCAGATCTCCTGACTGTGTGGCCAATGTGCTAACCACTCAGCCACCGTGCGGCCCCTAAACTCCTGGATGTGAAAGCTAAAATGTTGCTTATTTCATCTTTTTATGTAAAACCCAAATGTTTTCTTCCATCGATCCATTTTCTTTCGCCAGGGCAGCAGCCTAATAAGGAAAGCCCAGACTTCCCTCTCTCCGGCTACTTCGTCCAGGTCTTGAGGTCCAATAGAGAGACATAGTCTCTTCAAAGTGTCCTTGGTGTTCCCTGAAGAGTTCTATCGGTTGGACGTGCCCTGAACACCTCCCGAGCCACCTCATCTGGAGTAGTGGTTCTACTCCATGTTTCAGCTGAATGACAGTGCTTCTCACCCTACCTCTAAGGGAAAGCCCAGCCATCCACACTGTAGCAATACCTCTGGAGGGCGCTGTGGTTTCGGTATTATTTAGGTATAAGATCCGATTTACTCCAAAACTGGACTTATGTCACAGTCTAGGAACTGAACATGGACGTAACCAGAGGGCCGCCTGCGTTGTTCTTCTGCAGCTCGGAGGTCTTCTGGCTTACTGGTCCTCATGTGGTCACGTTTAAAGCCCGCAGGATTAAGCTAAACTCCCTCTCATTCTGTGGTTTATACCTTTTATCATTGACAATAAATGCTAAAGGAGAAGTTCAGAGAGCCCCTCGCCTTGCACTCCTTCCACATGAATGATGTGACACTCCCGACTTTTCAAGCGCAATGTGTCTCTCACCTACGGATGACAGCTAGTGCTGGGATTTCTCCCCATCCGTGTCTTTGGTCCCTCCACACACAAATAATACATGGGTACGATCATATGGTAATGTGCAAGATGTCTGCCTTTGCTTGCAGAGTCATCAAAGCTGGAGTCACAGCTCTAAGATGCAGGAATTTAGGGCGGGGCAGCTTGATCCATCAGAAACTTTTCTATTTAGTCAAGACAAGCAAAAAGTGGAATAAGAAAGTCTTACTTTCTGTCCTTAGGGTGCATCAACACCTGTGACGTGAAACTGACAATTGATATCTTTGAAGTTATTTCAGAGTTTTCGTTGGATGTTGTGTTGGATTTTGTCCCTGCCTGAAAGACAGACGTTCTTGTGGGAAAAGGGTTTGGACTGGGTTTGGGCAACATTCAGACGGGATTTTCTTTTCTCGCCGAATAGTCAATACAAGACAGGACTTGTTTGCAGCGTCCCAAAGACATTTCATGATGAAACATTCAAGATATTGGAACATCCCATCCCATCTTCTCTGTAGGTCTCACCAATGACCAATTACTGTGTTTGCTCCACAGCTGTCCTTTTCAGTCTCTTTATGTCCGTCCAGCTTTGTGTGTATCTCTGTGAAGTCATGTCAGCCGTGTCTGTAATGATGGCAGAGCTGCCCGTTTTAGATGGCAGAGATGTACCAATTACGGGTCTAAATAAGAAAAAAGATAAACAAACATCAAGGCGGAGTCATGTGGTGGTAAAGCCTGAGAAAGCAGCTGGAAGCAGTCGTTAATGGGGCTTTATCTGTCTCTTTACTGTAGCTGCTATTTCTCCATCCCTCTGCAGGGACACGGCCATCACTCAACAAACGCTGTCTGCCAGCTTCTGCTGTGCATCTTTTGTCTCCGTGTCATATCCTTTCTTTTCTGCTTTGATTGTCTATACCCCTTCAGCTATACGGCCACGACTGCAAAATGCTCCACTGCTCGCGGAACTCTTGTGTTTTTAGTTTAAATTGGATGGTGGGGATGTGTGGGAGAGTATGGATGATATAGAAGGCTGCGCAGCCAGCACACGATTGTCAGGCATCCGAGTGGAAGGTTCGCATTGACTGAACATATGTGAGACCACCGTCTACCCCTGCACAATCATCCACAAAGGGCTTTTACTTAAGTTTGCAAATGCAGTAATCCCTTGATTATCGCGTTTGTTATTTATAAATTAAATATTTTCATAGTTACAACATAGAGAACCTGTTTATGATCTTCTGAGTGTGTATTTGAACCGTAGAGCCCTGTAGATGTAAAAGAAGAACCCTATAGTAACTTGTATTACCCAATATGTTATACATAATATTAGAAAATAAGCCATATAGGGCATGAATAAGACTCGTGCCCATGTGTGTAGCTGTAAGTCTGTTCTGGTGCTCGGAGCAAACAGGAAGTGACAGTTAGGGGTTCAGAGTTGAGTTTTAGCTTGCTGTGGGTTACGGCCTGGGTAACCTGGGTTTTTGTGCCTGTTTTGGGATAATCCAAATCTTAACAACATGAGCCTGTTGTTCTGGCGATCAGGTTTGGCTGTTGAGTATCTCACCAAACATTACTGTAAGATTGCTGACACCTATTGACCAGTGTAGAATACCACATATAATTCACACGGTCTTTGAAAGTCTCCTGAATGCCTTATATTTGTGTTTTAGTTTATTTAAACAAAAACTATAGTCATCCTTTGCTATATTGCATTTCCCCCCAAAAGTAATAAACGATCACTGTTTTGTGACTATAGCACATTATTGGTAAAACATTTTTGAAAGACAAGTTATTTGTAGTATTGTAGTCACTAGACATCAGTAATATGAGACATTTACATTAACTTTCACACTGCATGAAGATTGACTCTCATTTTGTGTGGAAGTGGTAAGTTTTTTGGCTTCATTGTCCTTCTTTACCACTCCGTTTGAAACACTTTCTTAACTTTGAAATAAGTACCTTGGAGAGGCTAACCAGTTAGCTTGGTAGTTTGCTATACTAGTGGTGGCTGTCTGTTTTGTCCCTGCAGTGATCCCCGTAGCCTGTGCAATGTGATGTAAACAGATAACAATGTGTCTGTTGGGCTCTAATAATGTTAAAACCTATATTTAGACAGTCATAAACAGGTTTTCTATGCTCTAACACTCAAATATTTCATTGATTAATATGCAGCCCCACTTGGCGGAAATTCACTTATTGCAGTCAGTCCTGGAACCACAATAAACGATCTGTTTCTGTATGGGTATTTTTTTTTAGCAATAAGAGGCCGTGTTCTACCCCCAAAGAAGCACGGTTTATTAATTGATATACTTGTCAAAAAATTGTGAGAGGGAAGCCTCAAAATCCGAACGTTGAAGTGGCGAGGGATGCACACAACTTCTCAACTCCTTGGAGTTATCATCTTTGCTTTCTTCACTTTTTGTGTTGGTCTGCCATAAATTCAAGCTACGAGGTGCCCGTGCTAACACAGTAGACAAGATGGAGACACACACATGTCCTTCCAAAGTTGCAAGTTCTCCATCAGCTTGTCCGACGTTTGTGTGCATTGCAGTACATTTGTACGGTAGATAGGCGTACCGAGTTTCCCACATGGTAAATTTCACCGTCAGCCATGTGTGAGCTTGTCTGGTTTGGAAGCCAATCAAGCTCCACTCCAGGGTTTAGTCAAGCGTGATGTTCCTATCGCTGATAGAAGGCGGCCTCATGAAGCAGCAGGCCGCTTCCTTCACATGGCGAGTGCGGCGGGAGGCGGCCGAGCGAGGCGAGGGAGCCATGTGGAGCCGGCATCATTGATCAGCTGCACGCCTTATTGGTTTCACCTGAAGTCTTTATCCCCCCGTCCCCTCCCACTTCCTCCATCCCATCCTGCCTCGCCTTGTAAATTTAGAGCAGCTAATTGGACATGACTGCGTTTATGTTGTAGCTTCATAAATTTCTTTCTCTGATGGAGGAGAATCAATTTTTTTTTCCCTTGCTGGAGTACCACCTCCCAGCCTCCTTAGTCTTCAGACGTGGCCCACTCCCTCTTGGCCCACCCACCATCCATTCTTTTTCTGTGCACGCCCTCCAGACTAAACAGGTAATCTATAACTCACCAACCCCGCCTCGGAATCGTACACCTTGCTTCATTTGCGGTTTCTCTCTCTCAGGCTCCCATCCTTTCTACATAATCAAGTGCACGGCTGCCTTGTTAAGGAAGCACTCCATCCGCTTTCATTACCGAGTGAACAGTTGTTGACTATTGATGTTTCGCTACACTGTTTCTGAGAAGCTCTCTTTCTTTAGGGAGACAACACTTTTTATTGCAGCAGGAGAGGTCGACCGGCCCTCCCATTCTCTCCCAAAACAATGCCCACAATGGTTGCAACTCACAATTTAAAAAGGAGAGAAAAAGAAGGGGGTAAAAATTGCAATAATCATTTTCGGTGATGGACAAGGCCAAATTAGGACCCAAAGCATCTAACTGACCCATTAAAATTAAAAAAAATTATTCAAGTTGTTCAATTGTTCAATAAGTGCATTTTTTCGACACTAGGTTCCGTTACACAGACAAACTTTTTGCTTTGGAATACGAGCTTTGATGTGACTTACGAGGGTACAAACGTATATATTAAAGCCCCATTCGGACAAAGACAATTACTTTATCGAACCCGCGCTTCATACATACCACCACTCCCCCCACTCCTCGCGCGACCATACGCCGCGGATATAAACGTTGTGAAATAGAAGATATAAGCCTGTTTTATACTTACCGCGTCCGTAAGGTCCTTGTGGCTCCGTGCGGACAAATGACATCATTTTCTCTCCGTGCACCTCCACATTTTTCTAACGGCGCGGACGGAGACGCGCGGAAAAAAACGGCAGACGAGCAGGAGATGGTCGCAGCTGAAGTACAGAAATAGCGGCATTTATATGACTCGTCGTGTAGAGAGCACCGACACGCGTCCAACTCGCTGTGAAAACATCCGAGAGGAAAAATGGATGACGTGAAGTGTGCATTGAACAACGTACAACGTGTTGCTGTAACACTGGCGCTATAAGTCAGAGAATTTGAACACACCCAAAGTAGCAAAAAAAATCCATAAACAAGGCGCTCCGTTATTAAATCCGTTTATTTCTTTACACTTTTTATTATTGTGGTTTTAGTATAAGTTTCTTTTACATTATCGAGTGTAGAGTGATATCATTCTTGTTCAAAAACGTATAAACAATAAAAATTGGTATGGTTTTTGAGGGCGCTGTAACAAATTATTGACATTCACATTATTTCTTATGGGGAAAATTGTTCTTACATTCGAGTAAATCTGGGAATGAATTAAACTCGTAAGTCAAGATACCACAGCATATATTTTTAAAAGTCCAGGGCTCTGCTTTCAAAGGCAGCAGCTGTCAATCATTGTAGCAACAATGCATCGGGTTGGGGTTCATCTCTTTTTTCCTCTTTTTCCTCGGGGTGACTTGGTGCTCTATGCCAGCGATGTGTATCCTTTGCACATTTACCAAGAATGCGCCCCCTTGCACCTCTCCCCCTGTGCAGTGCGTGTTCCGCGTAACGGATTTGATACAGCTCTACACTGACAAATGTGTGTACAGTTGTCCCTCACAGTATCGTGGGTTAATCACCATTCCCTCGTTTTTTCTGAAATGCATGAATGCATGAAGTGATAATATAGTCTATTATTAGTCAAAACATATTGAAATACAAGTGATATGTAGTATTCTGGTCCCTAGGTGGCAGTGATGACACAAAACATTACATTACCTTAACACTGCATGAAGTCAGTCAGCGAAGGCATGTCCGACATGATAGAGTGGAAAGTGGCACGTTTTTGGCTTTTTCAGTTTAAATAAATTAATTTGAGGCAAACTGGTTATTCCGCTAGCTAACGGCCGTCTCGAGTCGCTGGAGCATAAGAGTTTCAATGTGATGTAAACAATGACTAATGGGAGCATAAAGGTGACTACCGGGGTGTTATTTCATGTCTGCAGGGCTCTTCATGTTATGAACCAGATTTAGAAACTCATTACCAGGTTTTCTATACTCTAACTATTGAAATATTCCACTTATTAACATTGAATCCTATATCATGGAAATTCATTTACCGCGGTCGGGTCTGGAACCATTTAAGTGCTATAAACGGGGGACGGCGGTATTACGGAACGAAGTACACAGTCTGTGCAGCATACTTATTCGAGTGTACGGATGGAAGTATTCAATTTGAGACATCGCATTTGATTTTCTGCTAAAAACCATCTTAAATTATTCAAACTGCCGGAATGACCTTGGTCGACTTTGTAATCCACACCGTGTGAGTGTGCTGACGTGTTTTTGTGGCATCATTTTTGTTTTTGCAATTAAACCGATGTAAGAAGTGCGTTTGATTCGGGTGATATGCCAGGTATACATGCTTTAGATGCAGAGGAAGGGAATGAATTATTTATCCAAGAGTCTGTAAATGGCAGTGGCGTGCCTGCCTCGCTGGCGCACAGACTAGAGAGCTCTCCGCCGATTGGTCCGATGGGCAGGACCGCCAGCCCCACTTTGAGCTCGCTTAAAGTATGCACACTACACACTAAATAATGGAACCTGCATGGGCACATCCTGTCCTCAAGTCCAGACCTCAAAGGACCGCCAACTCTTTGCCTGTTTTTAGAGAGAGAAGGAGGGAGAGAGAGAACAGGATATTGGGGAAGAAATCATCAGGTGTAGGTTACATGTCATCAGTGTGCTGGGACTAGGAATTAATATGCTGACTTGACGGTATTGGATTCTGTCGAGTCTTGTTTCCTTCTGGTTTGTCATGGTGTTGGATTCTTACAGCCTGGTTTCTGGATGTCAATTATTATCTAAAATAGAACAATGTATTAAATAGGGATGTCCACAACGCCGGCCCACCAATTATCAGTCGGATATTGGTATGAAAATGTAATATCGGGAGATATCGGTATCAGGTTCCCCCCCATAATGATAAACAATCTTAAAAAATGCTGTCTATAGGCCTGTGGGCTCCTGTATTTTCCGGTGCACATACAGTATGATGACCTTGTAAATAAAAAAATAAAAAACTTGGGTGGCTAGTAACAAACTTGCTTGCTCTGTACCTGATTAACATGTTTGTGGTGTCTCCTTCTGTCTCCTTCGGATATTAAACTTGCCTGCAAGGCGTAGGTTATGTGAGGAGGAACCAAGACTACGAGGGGGAAAACCGTAAATCGCACAATCAAGGACTGTATCGCGCTGGATAACCAGCCCTTTTCTACTGTGCAAGACGCCGGATTCACCAAACTTGTGGAGTTCCTCGAGCCGCGCTTTGCCTTGCCCAATCACAAGTATTTCTCCCATGTTTTAAAATGCTGTTATGTTGTGTACAGCCACAACAAGAAGCTAATTGCTGATGCTGTATGCATTAGCTTCACAACAGATACAGTATCTGTTAATTTCGCCACAGGAGATATGTGATGTTACTATATGTATCAATATCAGGTGATCTATTAACACCCAATCAGATTCAACATGTCAGGATGCTACCAAAGGCAATTGAATTTGCATTCGCAAAATGCAAGGTCATGGTCTTTCATTTGGTAAACACGTATCAGTGCATATGACTTGTAAAAAATAAAAAAACAACAAAAATAGGGCCCAATATTGGCATAGAAATGTAATATCAGTATAGTTTTTTTTCCCCTATAATGAAAACCGACGTAGGCTAGGGGTTGATGGGCCTCCGATTAGTATCGGCCGACGTCAAAATTCACAAGATCAGCAAATAATATGTTCTTTTCAAAAATTAAGTCCAATATGTTTTTGTCTGAATTAGAATGATTTTATGCTTTCTTTTTTTATATATCATACAGGGGGTGCAGCCAGTTGTCGGTCCCATGACAAAAATCATGTTGCCCCCCCTTTATTAATTAATGAATAATTTTATTAGTAAAGACCTTTTTTTTGGGTTACCCTACCAGTCAATGGACATTGAAATTGTCCTTACTTGTTCCTTTTATACGGCAGTCCTGGCCAATAGCACGCATTATAAATAAAGTAAAAAAAAAAAAACACATATTGGTATTGGTTGGTGGTATCGGAATCGGAAATTGAGAAATAGACAATATTGGACAACCCTTAACAAAAATGGAAAAACCAGTAATTTTACCAGAAGTCAAAATATTAATTGTTAAAATGTTGTAATTTAATGACAAAAAAGTCATAATTTCACAACAAAATAGTAATTATGTGGAAAAATAGTGCAATTTTAGTACCATAAAATATTAATGGAAAAATGTTCTTAAGTCGTAATATTATGAGAAGCAAACAGAACAATGAATGCATTTCTTATTGTTGGAAAATTAGGGTGGGGAAAAAGTTATAATATTCTGAGAATAAAGTCATAATATTACAATATAAAGTTAAAATGTCACAATTTTACAAAAATGACCTCATAATATTATACAAAATTACCATTATTCACGATCACACGGTCTGTCTCTCCCATTTTTTTTTTGTGCCATTTTTGCAGCAACAGATTACTTTCCCCGTTTCAATGCTGCTCAACTGGTGCTCACGAGGCTATAGTACCACAGTGTGCCCCAAACACTGGAAGTAGTAAGTGCTCCAGAACTTGGAACATATGTAGGAATTAGTAGCAGCTGCATTTCTGCAGCTCCGGTTTAAACTGTTGACCCATTTTATGGTCCCTGTAGCAGGCCTTTTTGTACAATTCTGAAGTATACAACATTTTTCAGTTTTAGGTGACCTTAACATTTTTTTAACCTCTGGCACTTCACCACTTAGCGTTGTACCATTTCAAGATATTCATTGGACGTGGGGTGTTCTAAAACTTTGGAGCGGTAGTGTATATAAAATTTGTTACAAAATATCAAATAGGCAATGTGCCCCTGGCTGGAAAATGTTTGGACACCTCTGCTAAAAATGTATTGACATGATAAGGCGAGTCAACTTGTTTTCTGGTATCAAAATATGGTCACCCCACCAAAAATAAAACAATAAAGCCTTGCTTATCACGGCGACACAAAGAATTTATCCTGCAGCTGTGCTCTGTGCGTCTTGCTGCTGTTTCCTTGTTTTGTTTTCATCTTTCCTTTTTGCTTTTTTGGGGATTAATTCCGATTTTGCAGACCCTGGCTTTGCACAGCTGTTGTTGTTTTAAGCATTTTTCACGCATTAGTTAGACCCGCTCGCAACCAAACCTGACGGAGACGCTTTACTTTTCGGGTCAGTAATGACTTTCGGTATATTTCTTCATAAAAAGTTAAACATCTGCATGACAAAGCATGCTCCTAATAAGAATGTATTATACTCTGCAGCATGTATTATATTATATAATAGAAGCCTCCTCCTAGGTTGCCACTATGCCAGTGACTTTGACTAATTCATCAACACAAGGCACACATTTACCAGCACCGAGCCCTTTGGTACGTGCTAATCTTAGAGCCTGCACGCCAGGACTGTAATATTCATACAGCGCAGTGCAGCATGAATGATGTAGACTGGCTGACGCCATCGTAGTGCGGCCTCCGCTGTCCTGAGATCAGTAAGTGACTATGCTGGATATTGCAGAGTCCTTGCCTCTGCTGAGTGAGTTTTAATGAACACGCCTGCCAAGAGTAACACCTGGGGAGAGGGAAAATTGGGTACCATTTGGATGGGGGCGTCAATATACGGGCTCTTTTTTAAGATATGTAAGTCAGAGAAGAAGTTAAGGGACATGGGGGGGAGGAAAAAGTGATGAGGAGACAAGACTGGGACTACAGGAGGTTTAGGCGGAGGTTCCTGCTATTGTACGAGTCCCCCAGAGAGTCCCCCAAACCTCTGAGGTGATGGATCTTTGTGAAAACATGTATCAAACTCAGGAACTTTGTAGTGGAGAACATAGCTGGGTTTCTCTTTGGGGCAAAATGCCCGCCGCACGAACTCTGGAGAAGCACGCCAGCCGTGTGTGTTCAATTTTTCACCGCAAAAACCGCATTACTTGACACGCGCTATTTTCCTCATTTATTCATTCGGTGGTGCGGGGGGAGGACACCTCTGGAAAAGTCACCAGGAGATGCACGCACACATACCGACGTAACACACACAACAGGAACATTGCCCTTGTGGGTGTATTAGCTTCTAATTCCAGCGAGACTATCAGAGAGGTTGCCTGAGGAAAAGAAGCTGAGCTGGGATCAGCCAGAGGACAAGGGTTAATATAATTATCCCACTAAAACCTTGAGACTGAAAGAACATCATTAGGCATAGCAGAGGGGAGAGCTTCCCAAGCCAATTGGAGGCAGGGTGATGACGCGGGAGGAGAAGGAAACACAAGCACTTCCTTTAGCGAGACCGTTTGCAAAGCTGGAATTGTTCTTCGTCCATTTGACGGGATTATTTTGTAATCACTTTGATCTCCTGTTGGTAAACTTCGTGTAAACCTGTGCTTTGCTTTTAAGTTCTTACTTGAAAAGCAAAACGGAATACAAAACAAATACACTACAGTCATCCCTCATTTATCGCAGTTAATTGGTTCCAGACCCGACCGCAATAAGGGGATTTCCTCAAAGTAGGATATTCTTTCTAAATGCAGATTTTACTATTGTTGGAGCCCTCTAGACATGAAATAACACCCCTATAGTGGCCTTTACACTCCTATTATTCTTTATTTACACCACATTGGGCAGGCTATGGGATCACTGCAAGGACACAGGAGACAGCTGCCGCTATAGCTTAGCAAGTTACCAAGCTAATTAGTTAGCCTCTCCAATGTACTTATTCTAAACTTAAAGTGTTTCCAGTGGCGTGGGGAAGAAGGACAAAGAAGCCAAAAACGTACCATTTCCACATGGAATGAGAGGAGATTTTGCTCGATCTCAGCCATTATAGGCAGTAGTCCACCACGAAACAAAGATCAAAAAGCGTGATATTCCAACCGCTATTGTACTTGCAAAAATGTAGGGATGTCAGGCTTTCGGGTGAAATTTCAGGATAAAGCTAAAACGCACTACAGTCGCCCCTCGCTACATGGCAGATCCAACATCAATCCCTCACTCTATCGCGGGGTTTCAAAAATAAATAATGCTAACTATAATAATACGAACTATTAGTCAAAAAAGCAAATATTGTATATTTTTTACATAAATTAAGCATTTTCAAGCATAAAGATGGCTAAATGAACTACAATACGAATACAGTCATCACTTGCTACATTTTACCCTCACTGTATAGTGTTTTTTTCCCCAAAATATTAAATGATTTAATGAATTCTGTTTTGTGGTTGATTATGGTCTATTACTAGTAAAAAAATAAAAATAAATAAAAAAGCACATTTAAGCAAACAGTACATTTCGTATTCATGGCCTAAATTCAAAGCGTAGAGAATGGCCGACAGCAGCTCCTGTGTGAATGACAGTAGAGTAGTATTTTACACTGGTCACTAGGTGTCGGTAACATTACATTGATGAGACACTAACCAGCAGGAAGTAAGTTGTGAATGCTAACGTGTGAGTCTGTCTTATCTTACTTATGATCAAAGTAGCTTGTTTTCTATTTGTGTGTCTACTATACTGGGTATTTTGAGTATAAAGGTGACTATAGGTGTGGTATTTAAGGTGTAGGTAATGTCTAATCATGTTAAAAGCTATATTTAGCTGGGCGTGGTATAAAAACATTATATTTATTATTTATTATTGAATCTTACTTTGTGGAAATCCACTTATAGTGTTTGGGTCTGGAATCAATTAACCACAATAAATGTGGGACGACTAAAATATGTGAGTCCATATTATGTCTTGTTTTCTTGTGTTGTGGCTACTATATTGGGTAACCGGAGTGTACAGGTGACTAAAGGGGTGTTATTTCATGTCCAGAGGGCTCTAATACTGTTAAAAAACATGCTTAGAAGGTTGCAAACAGGTGTTCTGTGCTATAACTACTAAAAAGGTTACTTTCTAAAGAAGGAATGCTCATTTCGTGGGAATTCACTTATCAGGGTTGGGTCTGGAAACAGTTAACTGAAATAAACAGGGGATATACTGTGAAACATTTACAGCTGAACTTCATTTGACCTTCTCTCAACTTTTAATGCACAAGTCCAGCTGCTGAATCTTTCAGTACGTTCATGAATGCATCACAAGCACAACTCAATGTAATCTTCATTTCGCACTGACCGGCGTAGTCAGCGATGTAAGCCAAATAGTGCATTGAAACAACATGCAGATGTCTTATTTAGTAAGCGGGTGAACATCAAAAGAGCAGAAAAAGCAGGACTTTTGCTAGACCTGAGAGAGAAATTGTGCATAGTTAGAGAGATCTGTGTCGACGCTGTGGAAGTTGGGCAGTCAAGAGACGCTTAAAAAAAACCATGGTAAAGGTTTATGATATGTATACTTAAGTTGGCTAGCACGTTCGCTGGAATGGGTCGCAGACATGAATTACTGTAGAGACTCGCAGGACCGTAGGACTGACACCCATGCAGCATGTCAATATGCACACAAGTAGACTGTGTTCCAATTTGTGAACTTTTGCACTTAGTATTTTAAATGCACATTGTAATCAACACAGTGTGTACATTGTACTGTACTGTAAGTACGTATGTGGAAGTGCTTAGTCTCTTTAGTCCATAAGTGTATTCACCACAGTGTTCATTTTGGCAGCATTTTTTAATTTTAGTAACGCAAATGTATTTACTTTCCCAACATTCGAGTTATTGCAATAAAAATACCTAAATTTTAGTTGACTAAAATATAAAGTATAAGGTATCTTGAAACAACCTTTATTTAGGCCACCTGCAAAGCACTAAAAGTAAAATTCATAATAAAAAGTAGACCTGCTGTCAGTTGATGTAAAAGTCAGGATATTTGCACTAACCCTAATGCATTATTATTAACATATTCATTTACCTGAAATTAAAACACACTCACATTTTTTTCCAGATGTTAAATAATACAGTAATCCCACACCATCACCGTTTTTCTATCACAATTCCTCCCCCCCCCCCAAAAAAAAAAAAATTATATAATTTTGTTTTGTATTGTGGTTCATTTGTTTCCAGACTGGATTATGCTAAGTACATTTCCGTGAAGTAGGATTCCTTATTTACAAATGGAATATTTTCATAGATCATAGAAAACCTGTTTACGATCTTCTAAATACAATTTTTTATCATGATTAGAGCCCTCTAGAAAAGAAATAACACCCCTATAGTCCCCTTTACACTCCTATTACCCAATATATTACACATAATAACAGAAAATTAGACATAAATAAGACTAGTGCTCGTGTCTTGTGTGTTGGAGAGAAAACAGGAAGTGACATTGGCAGTTGAGTTGAGTTTTATCTTGACGTGGGTTACAGATGCAACAGTAGTCTGTGTTAGGGATTACTGTGTGTGTGAGATAAGAAACATGCAGTAAAACCCTGTTGTGGCGCTCAGGTTTGGTGCTTGTGTGTCTTTTATTAACTAATCAATTCATATGTGACTGCTGTCTTGTGGTGGACTATTATTAGTCAGTACGTATTGAAATACAAGTGATATGTAGTATTCTGGTCACGAGGCGGCAGTAATGACACAAAACATTGAGGCATTAGCTTCCATTACATTACCTTAACACTGCATGAAGTCGGAGCGAAAAAAGGTTCTCCTCCCATTCCATGTGGAAGTGGTACGTTTTCGGCTTTTTAAGTTTATAAGAAGTAAATACCAGGCTTACTACGCTTAGTTCGCTTGTCAGCTTGCTGGCTAGTGGCCGTCTCGAGTCTGTGCAACTTAAGAGTTGCAATGTGGTGTGTAATGGTGACTATAGGGGTGTTACTTCATATCTAACTGGGCTCTAATAATGTTAAACGTATTTAGAAAGTCAAAAACAGGTGATCTATGTGGTAACTGCAAACCTTATATCCTGGAAAAGAATTTGACCTTTTACCCGGTCGGGTCTGGAACCAGTTATCCACTGTAATCGAGGAGGGGTGTATAGAGATTCTAGTGGGGCTTTGACCTCTAGCAAAACAAAGGTAGGAAGCTCACCATTTTGTCCTCAATGAAAAAAAAAGCAATGGCTCACGTTGCAAGAGGCCGTTCTCGCTCTGTAGCTTGCCAGCAGCCGCATTCCCTCCCACCACGGCGACAAGCAACGACGCGTTTATGTGGCCGTTTAGCGGCAGGTAACGACGCCGCTTGTGAGCCGCGCCACGCCTGTAGTAACGCTATGCTAATTAACGTTCCTTCCAAGGACACCCTCCCTCCGCCTTGTCTTCTCCTCATTTGCGATTCCCAGCATGCTTTTCGGCATTAAAGCTCGCTGGCGGAATCAAGAGAACCCCTCCTCATGTCAGATGCCGGGTGAAGCACAGTGCAGGCGGTAGCGGGGGGGGTGGGGGGGCTCTTGATTGTGTTTGTGAATTTAAAAGGATGTTTATGGGATGAGTAAGCAAGGAAATTGCTGACTTTGACTTTCCTTATCTGAGAGATATAAAGTGTGATGATACGAGTTACAAGCGGGGTGTCATAAATCATCACCTATGAGGGGGAGCAACGGCACATTCCTCATGGTGGACCCCTCCAGCTGTCTGCGGGCCTTTTCTTTGCTGGGGAGTGCTCATGAATGTGTTAAAAAGTTATCCGTTTCCCCAGCCTCGGCGAGCGATGCTCAGAGAAGCGGAGGAGTCTCAGGGAAGATGGGAGGGTTTTCCTTACTGGTCCAAGCATGGACTGTCACAACATCGAGGAAAAATGTGTCAGTAATGACCTGCAAAATGTTCTCATGAAGCGAGCAAGCATGGAAAGTATGAAGAAGGTGTCACGGGGAGCCTGCTGTTTCCCTGCTCTTTGTTCGACCTACGAACAGGAGAATAATATTTATCCAGCATCACGCCTCACATCATGCATCACAAAATCTCCCAGCCCGGCTCGTCCCATGAAACTAGAAGTTAATCCATCATCTGCCTCCCTCTTTCTTTCTCCCTCTGCCTCTGATCCAGGCTTATACCTCCCATCCTCTCACCTTCACTCAGCAGAGGACACGCCGGAAAACTTCTGGTGCGATGTAAAAAGAGTGGTTTGCAAAGTCAAAGCCGGCACCGGATAAGAATCAAAGACGCGAAAAAGGCCGAAAGCGCCACGGAGAGGGGCAGAGGCCGTGCGTCTGTTCTCGCTCGTTGTCCGGGTGGAGAAGATGGACGAGCCTTGAGGCCACGGAGCTGCGTCAGTGTCAGTCGCGCCACAATAAACCTTTGTAGCACCGAGAGCCCCCGTAAGCCAGTCAGGGTCTAATTAGCAGCGTTCCGGAGGCGCTGTGACTGAGAGTCATTCAAGGTTTTGGAGGTCTGTGTGAGGAGTTGGCGCTCGCAATTATCGCGGTTTTTGTGCTGCTTGCTTGTAATCCGTTGGAAAAACTCGACTTTGTCGTGTCACCTTCCATTTCAGCTTTAAGTTTTGCTGCACAGAGAACATTTTTCAATTGTTGCTGTGGTCAGTTGAGTTGTTTGTCGCTGTTAATTAGTTCGAGACCCAATCGCGATACCTAAATTTCCAAGAAGCGGCATTCAAAGAAAACCTGACTTTTTGAATGTTTTTTAACCAGTATTAGAGCCCTCTAGACATGAAATAACACCCCTATGGTCACCTGTACACTTGTATTACCCAATATAGTAGACACAATAATAGAAAATATTCCATCTTCAACATTAATAGGATAAGATTAAAGTATTTCGTGGTGGATATTTCTTAACGAATGTAAAGCTACTGACACCTAGAGTGTCGCATACCAGTACTGCGGTATTTTAAGGTTTAGGAGAGACTTGCGATGCACTCAATTGCTTTATTAACAAGCAGAGAACACATGGAGTGAACGCTCACACAGGAGCTGCTGCCGGCCTTTCTCTACACTGCTAACCTGCTGCTAACACTTAGCTAACAGCCGACACACGTCACACACGTTCTCAAGCGCACACACCACAAGTCACAGATACTGTATTACACCTTACATCATGTCTTTTGAATGCCTCATTTGCATTTTCATTCATGTAGGTATTTTTATGCTTGAAAACGCTTAATTTAGGCCGTTAATATGTATAAATAGATTAAATATGTATATTTAAAAAATGAATAATATACCATATTCAACCACAAAACAGCACTCATTTATTAAGTTTTTGAAAAAACGTGATCGAGTGAGGGTGCGATTTTTGAACCATTGACCGCGGCATAACAAAAAATAATACATTTGTAAATAACTACTTGCCCTTCTTTTCTGTATGTATATATATTTTTTGAATAACATACACTTGGAAATCCCACGGTTTTTGCATGTTTACATTGTCTTTTTCTCGTTAACCCCCTACCGGTTCACCCAGGCTGCGGAATCCGAGCAGTCATCCAAGTGGACTAGAATGCAGATTTATCCTGTAAATGACTTGGGAGTTATGTGGCATTTTAGTCAAATAAACATTGGGATCCAGTATCATTTTAAAACCCTCTGAAATGAACAGGACGTGGATGATACAAAGCAGTATGTTTTTAAGCATTTGTGACCTGAGTAAGAAACACTACAACCTGACACTATCACACGAGCACAGCGTTTTTTCATCCTCAACTTTGTCCGCGCACATTTTCTGGGAAAAATATCGGAGTCGTCTTTGTCTTATTTACAGAAATAAGCCTCATTTGGGAAATTTTTCCCCACTTGGACTTCCAAAAGCCTGTAGCTGCACCTGTCACCGCATCACCACAGCAAACAAGAACACCTGCCTCAGCAGGAGAAGAGGCAGACGAACGGCTTTGGACATCGCTCGACAACGTGGCGCTGCCCGCTAGGCACCAGGAGAGGGACGGCCGTAACGTGTCAGATGACGATGAAGACGGTGACACTTCACAAGCTGGGTGAATAACTGCAAAGAAGGCATGAAGCAGCACGACCGCACTCCATTTAAAGCCTTTTTCCTCTTCACTAATTAACATTAGTGGAAGAGAATTAATAGTTGCTAATGGATCGTTAAGACATGACTGGACATAAATGGAATAAGAAAGGCTTATAAGTCATGTAGTACTAAGACGTCATTTTTAAATGCAAGTTCAGGCACATTCTACAAATATAATTGAACTTGAAAACTTGAAGAAAGAAGCTGCAAAAATGCGAAAATTAGCAGTAATATCTCAAGAATAAAGTAAATATACTACATAATACAACCAAAACTTTTACAAGAACATTGTAATATAAACAAAGTTACAAAAGTTGTTAATTGGGGAAAATGTGTAATGTTACCAGAATATTATGTATTTTGAAAATAGTCATAATTACGAGAAAAAAAAGGGGGTGGAGGGGTAGAAATGAAACAAATACAAGAATAAAGTCAAAATATTCAGAGAGAAAATAGAAAGAAAAAAATAAAAATAAGTAACTGCAATTTTAAAAGAATAAAGTAATAAAAAAGGTCTGAGAAAAAATGATGATTTATATTATTTTTATATTTTTTTAAGTAGTAATATGGGAATCAAGCAAAACAAAACAAAATAAAATGGTCATTTTTGGAATATTAGGTTGGGTAAAGTTATGTTATGGGAATAAAGACATAATTATACGAGAAGAAAACATACAAAGATTAAATTGAACTGAAATATTTGGAAAATTAAAAAAACTACAGAAAAATGGGGAAGAAGAGCAAAAACTAATTGATTCTATTAATAGGCCTTTTCACCTATATCATTTTTTTCTTGAAATATGTATAGCTTCATAGCATATCTCCACTGCTATGTGGCCCTCAGTATAATTCCTGAGAGCCAATAAACTCAATGAATGGCCATGATTGGGCCCCGGGATGCACTCTGAGTACCCCTGGGGATGGGTACCTGTTCACAACCATTACGGCACCAATGTAAGGTATCTGGGAATCTGTACACGTACTCTACAGCTCATTTTTGGCCTGTTTGTTTGTGTTTATGTGGTAATAGATATGCATTTATTTTATTGACGCTGTGCTCCTCTATGTTGCAAGGTGGGCAATTTTGGCATTGCGGGTTGAGGAAGGCAGAGGAAGCTACATGCTAATTAGGTTTCACTCTCCGAATCCGTTGGTGTAACGAATGATATCATTTTCCACATAACTTTTTGTGTTGTGGTGTGCAGTCAGGGCCACTGGTTGTCGCTAATGTTTTATTGTGTGTTCAAATCTGCTTTGGTTCTTGTGTCTGTGGTGCTCCTCAGATAAAATATAAGCTTCCCCTAAAATGTCCAAAAAAACGATGAAATATGTACTGCTGTGTGTAAAGTTTATTGGCTGAATATACACAAGAATACCTTCATCTTTTGTTCAGAATCAGCTACGTATCACAGGTAACTGACACCACTTCCTTGTCTTTCATCCCCGCAGTGCCACGGTGGTGCTGGTTTCGATGGGGAAACGTAGAGTTGGTTGTTCCACTACGCTAAACTGGACGTTCATTGGACAAATACTGGGCTCTGTCCCACCCATCGGACGCTCAGCGTCTCTGGGAGTCCACGGGGCTGTGAGCTGGCCCGGATGCTCGGCTTCTGCATGATGATTGGATGAGCTGTCTGAGGCGGAATCCCTTTTTGATTGACAGTGAAATGAGCAAATCAGCCATCTTGAAGAGCGAGGTTTTCCTTCCACATTTTTTGGCATCCGATCCGATTTGAATGTTTTATAGTCTCGCCGATCTGATCCGATCCGATCCTTTTTTATCCTAAACTTTTTTTCAAACCTGAATTTGTGGAGTTCAATATGGTTATTAAATAGCCCGTCAAAGTATTGCAGAATTTCTTTCTTTCATTACACAATATGACCAACATTATTGTTTGGCTTTTGTAACAAAAGTCAGGTCCCTAATGAAAATAACAGATACAATTGAAAAAATGGAAAGGCAAAATGTCTTGTAAGCTGCTGTTCAGTGTGTGGGCTATGGAGGGTAGTGGTGCTCAGCATGCTGGTTGGAGCAAGCGTTTAGAGTCAAGTGCATAGATTTCGTGGTGAAAGCCAATCCTCAAAATACAGCTGATCAGCAGCCGATGCCGATCCTGAAGATCGGATTGGGCCATCCCTATTCTGAACTGATCCGGAGAGTTTTTCGATTCCGAGTGACCTTTTAAGCCAGGAGGTTCCCTTTTTGATTGACCAGCAACCGCCGCTGCCCAGTTTTAGCGTGTGTGTTAATTAGTGTAGCCCAGGTTGCTGAAGTAGGTCATAGTCAAAGAAACAACACAACATTCTCCTTCTGTTTACCATGAAAACCAAATGGCCGCTGTTTGCGTTAGCACTGACTCAAACTGATGTTTTCTGAATAACGCGACAACTTGATTAGTATGCTGACCTCATCGCTCCAAAGCACCAGTGGACCAGAGATTGTTTTTATTCCTTGCCGTCTGCTTACAGATGCAGAATCCCGGCTTCTTTATATGATATTATTTTTATTGTTATTCCTCCAGCATGGGGCAATCAAAGTGAAAAGTCGGCGAGTAAACGACCTGATGCTGCGGGGAAGAGAAAAACGATGCAGACTTCGTCCTCCTCGGCTCAATCTCCTTCCCTCCGTCTTGGCCTAATCCACTTAGTTGGCTCTTCCTGAACTTACAGCCTTTGCCTTATTCCATTATAAAGACCCACCGTATGACCTGCTTCTTATTTCATTAAAACGCTCCAATCTCTGACTCCACCTCTAATCTACAGTATAATGCAGACGGCCGGCCATAGACCTCTGTCGTCTCTGCAGCGGTCCAGATGACAGATGGGGTGGGGCTGTCGGGGACGGAGGAGGATATGAGAAGAGCTGATGAGCGAATGTTCCTGGCGAATGTGATTTTGCTGGTCCAAACGATGACAGTTTTTGATGGGGTTCGCGTGGAGCTTCGGTAGTATGGAAATGTGCAGATCGGAGGCAGGCATATCAACACCTTGGCCTCTTGTTCTTGTTGCTGTCAGATAACCTTGAGTAAGAAAATCGTTGAGGAATATTCTATTGATTTTTCCCAATTAGTCTTTGCCACTTCTCTTCATGTTTGACCTTCTCAAAGTTTGGCTGCCCTTCCGCACCAAGGTGTTTTCATGGCGTTCACAAATCTAAAAGCATCCCATCAGACCTTGCTTGCCCTATCAGGTTTTGTATGTATTGATAAAGCAGCACTATTTAGCGCTGAGTACCTGGCTTCCCGCACACCTGGGCCAGCTATTTGCAGCACAGGCACGGACACTCTGACCCTGCATCATCAGATAAAGATGAGGCACTTGTTTGTTACCAATCCCAACCAGTTAACAAATGATCATTTGTTTTAACACCCAGATAGCGTCATGCCGAGTCCTGGGGCCCCGCAGCACGCCCGGAAAGTGACTACAGCCCTGTCGCCATCGGTAAAGCCGCCGTATCTCATTACCGTGGCGACCTGTGGCACGCCGCCACTCAGCCCCATCGCAGGAAACCCATTTTCCCGCGCCACCACGCCAGAGCAGCAGCAAAGTGGAATATTCATTATTCAAATTTGAGGATTGGAAGCACCAATATGTTGCTAAGGCCAGATGAGACGAGATGAAATAGCTTAGCCTTTTGTCCGGGGAACATTGACTAATCGTCTCGCTCCCCCAAAATCAATTTCACAGCCGTGAGCATCAGGCAGTTCTGATTGTACTGTACTGCTCCGAAGGGTCCCCCCTCCCCCCCATACCACACAGCACCACCACCTAATACTGTACTCCCAGCAGCCGCCCAGAATAACTTATCGATAGGTGATTATGTTACGAGGTGGAAGGGGCGGACGAGCGAGTGGCCTCTGTCATCTGTGCAGGCTATATTTGGACTGCTGTTACCAGATCCGGCCCATCCCGAGGGTGCGTTCACACTTGTCATTTCTGGACCGGGTAAAACAAACTACAGCGGAAGCTTATTAGCGGACCCTGTGATTTTCGGAATCGCGGAATTGGCCAATAAAAACAAAATATCCCGTTAAATGTGGACTTTCGCGAAAATTGACAGTGTGAATGAAATGCTGTGAAGGTGAGACGTGCGTGGAAACATTTTCCCAACATACAGGCATGTCCTCGCAAATCAGCCTCCTCCTGAACTAAACACGTCCAGGCGGCAACTGGACTCATCAGCTGAGTCGGCGAAAACCCTGTGAAAGTCTTACTGATCACGGAGCATCAGCGTGAGCTCCCATACAGCAATAGCCAGTGTTAGGTTGTTCTAGCGACGCATGCACATGTGGCTGCATGTGTGGCACTCGTCCACACGTAGGCGGGTATGTCATAAAACAGGTTTTTTGCCTATCATCCACACGTGTCCGCAGATATACGGCACTAAAAACGAAGGTCAAAACCTGCGGCCAAAGTGTGGATCTGGAGAAAACTCGGCTTGTACGTTTGCGTATCCAAACGTCACTTCCTGCGGAACTTAAACGGTGACGTCACAAACCCGACCCGTATTTACATGAAAAACAACATGGATGCCCTCCGAACTGAAAATGTTTTCTTGCATCTAGTTGACTTTGTATTCTAAATCAATGTTTATAAATAGTCCTACCTCCTAGTCAGTCCACGACAACGAGCGGGGCGCCATGTTTTCGGAAGTGACGAGATGACAGAGGATGATTCTGATTGGATAGAATTTTAGTAACTGCCTACAGGTTTGGCATGCTTTCCCAATGCATTTATCCGGTTACGTGAGGATGCGGGTTTTTTTTCCGATAGGAGGTCGTGTGGACACTTTTTTTTTTTCATAAACGGCGTGGGAGAAATATGCGTTTTTAAAAATACCCTGCCACGTGTGGACAAGGCATCAGGCTGTATGAGTTGTGCTTTAGTGCTTGTTAATGTGACTTGACTTTGTGCAAGTTGTGCGTGAAATACCTCCTGGAGACTAGATGAGGATCTCGTGGTGGTTTCTTTGATTTGGTAAATGTAGCGATACCACTTAGAAACATTCAAAACAGGTTAGACGTTTTCCAGGATTGCTGTGGAGGTTTTGGTGCAGTGATTGACTGTGTTTACCAGCCGCCCCTGGGTTTTGGGACACACCTCCCCCCAGCCGCTTCTTCCCATCACCACTACACTATCTCTCTGATTCTGTGCTGAGACTGAAAAGTAGCGATGATCAATACCTGCAGGCCTTTTTTACAGGATGCCAGAGGCTTGTTTGCGAGTGTGCTGCGTCAGCATCCACCCAGGACTTCATTAAGCACACACACACAAAAGATGCACCCCCTTGCTCGCACTGTCGCTCATTTTCACTTTCCCTCCTCACCCCTCGACCCTTTCCGCACACAAACCCGCAACGCCCGCCCCTCCCTCCGACCGACTCCATGCCGTCCCAACAAGGATGTTAAATACCATTGAAATGTCAGCCTGCCATATTGATTGGAATAATAATTCTGAAAGGTTGGAGCGATGCGCCGTTGTTGCCAAGCGGGCGTGTGATGGAGCGAGCATCCTTCACTGTCACAAACTTGCCATGTAAGAGCTTCCCCGCTCCCCTGGCAGCGCGCCGGCGGCGGTTTACGTTGGACTTGCGAGGTTGTGTCTTTCTGTCGTTAATCATCGCTCTCGCAACATCCATATGAAGAGCGATGGGGTCATTGTGGAACGCCCGAGATCAGAGCGGTGTGCGTGTGTGTGCGTGTGGCTGGAGGATGCGTTGATCACTGGGCGTACAGTAGCCCAAAACACGCCACTGGCAAAAATCACTGTAACGCTAACAAATAAGCTTTGTTGTATATTTTCCGGCACAGACGAGCGTGAAGCCTCACCTGGCAGGTACCTCGATGTTGGAGATGGCGTAGAAGTACTTGAGCAGGTTGTCCCTCTGTACGTATGTGCCCCCCAGGGCGGGCCTGAGGAGCCTCAGTCTGAGGTTGGTGAAGGTGAAGAAGTCCCTCAGTCCCTTCATACTCTCCATGCGCGTGTACAGGCTGTCCATGTTCTGCAGCCGCGGGCCGGCAAACACGCTGAAGCGCGCCCGTACCTCGAACTTGACGTTCTTGTCGTTCTTGGAGCCCACCCAGCGTGAGTACTGCTCGGTGCAGATGACCCGGGTGACGTTGGCGGGCGAAAGGTCGCGCACGCGTTTAGGCGGCATGTTAAAGGTGTCCAGGCAGTCGTCGGCAAAGTACTGGTAGGGCTGCCAGGAACGTCCATGGTCCATGGACTTATCCAGGACCATGATGGTGGGGCGGCCGTACTCGAAGGTGATTTGGATGTCGTCGGTGAGCTCCAAGCTTTTGTTCCACGACATGGAGATGTTGGCCAGCAATGGCTCTGGGTGGCGCCTCCATGTGACTGTCTGCCAGTACGTGATCAGACCGTTGCGTTCGCGGTCCTGCATCAGCTGAGGAGGGTGGGCCAAGTCTGGGTTTGAGGCATCGCATTCATCGCTGCACAGGTACGGGTTCTCCTGTAAGACAAAACAAAACATTCCAGTCAGTCCATCGATCCATCCGTCCATCCATCTTATTTTCCTTATCCCTGTCCGGATCGCGGGGGCAACAGTCTCAGTAGGGAAGCCCAGACTTCTCTGTCTCTGGCCATGCCTTCCAGTTTCAGTGGGAAGACTACAAGGCAATCCTAGCCCAGCTTTGAGTTGTGTCCCAGGTGGCTGGAACACCTCACCAGTGAGCCATCTGACCTAGATGCCCAAGCCACCTCAACTGGCTCCAATCGAAGTAAAGGAGCACCGGCTCTATTCTGAGCCCTTCCCGGATGACCGAGCTCCTTACTTCTCTTAGGGCACAGACTCCCTTAGGGTGAGTCCAGCCACCCTACGAGGTGAACTCATTTCAGCCACTCATACCCAATATCTTGTTCTTTCGGTCACGACCCATTCCTGTCAGTTCACCAATTAAAATTGTGGTCTCAGCAAGTTTCAACAAGTCAAATTTAAGACTTTTTGAAGACTGTAATGAACACAGATTAAGACCCATTTCATGCCCATTCTGGAAAAGAAACAACACACCAGGCAGTTATGCATGAGAAACAAACACTACCTCAAAGGTTTGGAGATACATTACCATGTTATTGTATGACAAAGTGTCTCCAAACCTTTGACCAGTCAAAGTTTTGGAGACACCATGTTATTGTATGAGACACTTTACAAACTTTTGACCATAAGCCTAGTAGTCAAAGGTGTGGAGACACGTTACCTTGTTATTGTATGAGAAAGTGTCTCCAAACTTTTGAGACACCAAAATTTGGAGACTGTCTACCATGTTATCGTATAAAAAAAGTGTCTCCAAACTTTTGACTGACTGACTGTGCAACCTGGTCAGACTACAGTACCAATCAAAAGTTTGGAGAAACTTTTAAATACAATAGCATGATAAAGTGTCTCCAAATTTCTGACTGACTGACTTTTGACCAGCGAAAAAATGTTTCTGCTGTATGTAAAAGTGTCTCCACACTTTTGCCTGGTAGTACAGTTCAGGCACTTCAGTTCTATTTTTCAGCTATGCTATAGCATCCTCAAAAATTGAAGCATTTTAAAGTGAGACTGAAGTTTATGCATTTCAAATCTTAATTTAAGGGAGTTTCAGACATTATAAGATCCCGCGGCTACACTGTCTCTTGACACCTATTGAAAGCCTGTCGACTAAATAGACTTTATCGTCCCAATTCCTAAATGTCCAAGTCCCAGGATGCCCGAGTGCAGCTTTTGCCGGCTTCTCATATTCAGACCCTGGCGGATATTTGGCTAAAATAGATGTAGCGCCGCGCTGTAAGCCACTTGTCTGACATTTACATCACCACAGAAGTTAAATATTTACACAAAGAAATCCCAGAGATCCTTGCAGCCGTCTCTCTCGGTGCATAATTTGTGCACAAAATTCAGCTGGAGTGCTATTAAGACGGTATCACAGTCATAATGATCATTAACCCCCCCCGGCATCCCCACGGGTACACTAATAAGACTGGGAGTGGGCGATTATCATCTCTAACGTTTAGTTACACTCCTCCATTGGATGGAAAGGGACGTTGTAATTGACATTATTTGTCTGGCTGGGTTAATCGTTTGTCACTGATTACATTTGTAGAATTGTAATCAGTGTAATCATTTTCACACACTTGGATCTATTAAAGACTTGACTGATTATTGTACCCGATTAAAAAAAAAAAAAAATCATTTTCCACCGGTTCCTGTCCAGCCTGCTCTGGTAGTACCTGATTAAATTTTATGGCTGATGTTATGCTCTTGCTACTTCAAATGCAATATTCTTTCTGGATCTTACAGCGTCCCTCTTAACAAGCTCCTGATGGAGTGTCTTAAAATAACCCTCCTATTTTTTCTGTCTCTCTCGCTCTCTCTCATTCTACTCGCCCTCATTCGTTGCATGCATATTAGTCCTCTGTCATATAATTTCACTTGGTGTTTACTCTTAAATGTAGTTATCGCTGCTGCCAGCATGAAGCACTAAATACTACAGCTACTTTGATAATCGGTGTGCAACATTGACTACATTAAACGTTGCATTTGTGAGCATAAAAGGGTGCCTGTTCTTTTAAATAACATCACTTTCAAGTGTGTGCCTAAAGGAACTAGGTTACCTTTTAATTGACATGTGACTTGCCACCCAAAATCAACAACCTCTTACCCCCCGTCGACATTTATTATTGTTTGTAGTGAACGGCCACCTGTACACGCAGCGGGAGCATGCATACACCAACACCCCAGCCTGCTAATGAGCCTGACAGTTTCACCACTACTGACACAGAAGCGAGTAGCAAGGATAAATCTTGTGATAAAAAGTTGTTTTTTTTTTAAATGTATCCACCTTATATACCAAGGGTGTCAAACATACGGCCCGTGGGTCGGATCAGGCCCGCAAATTGTTTTATTCTGGCCCGTGAGATGATTTTGTAAAGTATAAAAATGAGCTGCAATTTTTCAATAAAACAACTGGCGTGTGAAGCAAGCAAACTGTTATACCAGAGCAGAGCAAGTTGCTCATCCAAAGCGCAGTTAGTTCAGACGAGCTACTTGTCATTCGTGCCATTTGTTATAGCTTTTACTTTTAACATTATGCGCTCATTGCCACAATATGCCTCTGTCTCACTTTACATATACAAAGTAGACAAAAATACAGTAGCTACTGAGGAACTAATGAGGAACTAATGAGTAGTGGTTAGGGTTAGGTAGGTTCGTTTCTCATTACCTACTGTCATTTTGTGTGCCTTATTGTTGTGTTAAGGACAGCAGGGAGAAAACTGTTGGAGGGTCTGAAGAAACAGTAATCTGTGTTTACTCGCTGCCAAGACATCAGCGACGCTCTAGTGAAAGGTAGCTACTTCATTGCTAATAAAACAAGGTTGAATTTGTACAAAGATGCATGATGAAGCCAGCGGAGATTGTGTGCCCTGAAAAGCGCCTGCTCTCTGCATCAGCCTGACAAGAAACATAGTTGCAGACAGGATTTCTGATCTTTCAGTGGATTTGGAGCGCCAGTTAAAGCACAAAGTGAAGTCATTTATATGTACTGTGTATACAGTATACAGCCCACTTGGAAATACGCTTGAGCCATACTCCATGAGGCCCCTGAGCTGAAATGAGTAATATACGATCACTTTTCCACATCTGAGAAGCTGCCTTTTTGTCTGAGCCAGAAAGTAAGCCTTCACTCACGGCCAAGGTAGTGGACAAACGCTAAATTTACAGTACAACCCCACCCACCCCCACCCGCCAGCCAAGGCTGGCTCGCTAGATCATCTGATTTAGTTCGACAGCAGCGAGCGGGAAATACTCCCCGCACAAGCAAACGCTGAGGGAGGGCGTCTGAGATGTGATTGAGAATGAGAATACATGAGAATAAGCAGGATATCTGCAAGCTGATCCATCTCGCTTTGCGCTGGAGCAACACGGCCGCCTGTCATTATCTCAGGCAGGTATCGCTGTCGGCGCGCTTAAGATGAACATGCTTGTAAACACACCTTTTACTCACTTTTAAGTGTGTTTTCAGAGACACATATGCATAAACTCTGGCGAAGGATCTTACCGGCCGTCACGACGCTTTGTGGTTATGTATGGACTCCCATAAATTCATATTATGGAGTCCGGTATTGGCTTTTTTGCCGATATCCAATATCGTCCAACTCTCAGTTTTGGATTCCGATATCAATCGACATCGACGTTTGCACAGACGCTCTTAAAGCTACGGGGAGGTGTTTGATCAACACGCTTATCATTGCAAGGAAAAATGGAACAACAGTGCCTCCCAAACAACAAGCCCCCCATTCAACCAGAACACAAACACGCACAACCTTAAGGCTCGCTATGTACCTTTTATCTTGTCTTGGCGCTCCCATCCATGAGTTTGACAGGTTTCAAGTTGGACTTAACTTTGGATGTGGTCCAAGACTCAGTATATATAAGTCATGTAGCATGTTGCATATTTTAGGACGTCCACACTGACTTTTCAAACAGAGCGTGCACGCTCAGCGTCACATGACGTCATCCCTGCGGCCCAGTTAACAGGCACGACTAATCGACTAGGGACAAATCAAACTGTTACAAGGGAAAACGTTTAACGTCTTTATCGTTAAAAAGCTAAAAAACACACATCCATATAAAACCTACCTTTCCTAGTATCGATTCATTCAATTGATTACCTTTCAAACGATGTTAGACGTCGTCTGGAGTTTGTCGAACACAGATCGATGTAGTTGGATCATAGGAACATAAACCGATGCATCGATCTAGTGAATCTCTTGATCTCTTGTGATCCAGTGACACTTTGTGGTCACGTACATGCTGTACCTCCATAAATTAATATTAGGAAAGTTCGCTTTTTTGCTGATATCCAATATTGTCCAACCCTGTTTTGGATTCCGGTATCAACCGATATCGATACCGATACGTGTACCATTACATATCTCCTGTCTTGGAATGAACAAATTGTGGTGACCCACAATATTGTTTTAGATATTTGCAAAGTGTACTTCTGTTTCCGGTTGTTGTAGCCACTTTAGCTGTTTAGTAAAGAGTTTTTGCCGGTTGTTGAGTGCAGAGTAACCTGATGGGTGCCACCATCTTGTTGTGAATGGCATGTCTGCATTTGCTGACCCTGGACCTGGGTAAAAATGACAATTCGGGCTGTCCCGATGAGAGCGTGCTTTCTGTGTCGCTAAATAAATAAAGGTACTATTGTTGCACACCTTTGTTTATCGGAGTGTATTACATTTAGGTGCAAAAAGTCTGTTTATTTGTAGTGCTTGCCATTCTGTAAAAAAATAAAATAAAAAATAAATCATATAGTTGATTAGTTGAATCTAACCAATCAGATTCGACTGTGAAAATCCTTTGTCCAAGACAGCCCCGGTCACTTGTATTCTTTTTAGTTATTCCACCCCCCCACCCCATTATGTTTCTGACTCCTCCGATAAAATGGCGTCAAAGAAAAGGAAAGTGAAATGAAACATCATAAAATGCTCAGAAAGTGGAGACTTGCTGAATGCTCAACATTGGCCGCATGCCCGGTGTGGCGCCAATACACTGCCAATATTCGTGTGCGAAATAACCATAATCAGCACGAATAAAGTCCACTCAGTCTCACGCCGCATGGCCTCCGTTTACACACTCGCTGTCACTCTATCTGTGCCTTCTACAGGCTCGTCTTTGCTGAGGTGTGGCGCTCTGGGGGCGGACAATGCAGTGTATATTGGCCCGATCCGAGACGCTCAAATTTCACGAACGATAAAGATAATATCTTCTAGAATGAAATTAAGAGTGATACTGCAACAAAACAGCGTTGTGGTATCATTTTGAAACTTCTTTCTCCCTCCTTTGCAACGCCCCTTCTAGTATGCAAGACAACCACAGGGATAAAAGTAAGGTGTTTTTTATTACATTCTTGTATTCAATGTTTTTATTATTGTATTGTATCCATATATCCTTAAGTTGGGTGAGATTTTTGACTTACACAATACTTGTACACAGACCAGGGGTCGGGAACCTTTTTGGCTAAGGGAGCCATGAAAGCCACGTATTATAAAATGTACTTTCCGTTAGTAATATCTTTAACAAAATACATTTTTATCTATAATAAGTAGGGGATGTAAATCTCTTTGTGGTAAAGAACTTGACATACAAATACAACAATACCTACTAATCACTAGCACTAACTAGTACTAAATGTTGTGTAAAGTGAAATCAATTTTGATGTATGCACCATTATTTTATTCAAAGACATTATACAGTTAGAAATCCCAAAAATTTTCTATGTTTAATGCGAGCAGCGACTTGTCTTACCGTTTGACAGTCCTTGAACGCACCTTCGGTGTTCTCCCACGTTGCACAGATAATACAATATAAATACTATACCGTATTTTTACCCTTTTTTTCACCTGCTATTTGCTTTCCGAAATGCTGATACTCTGTGGGAATGCATAAAAGTAAGAGCTGATGACCTTATTGAGTGCTAATGTGCATATTTGTGGTACACAAACTCGTACTGGCGGATGGCGGGTGTGTATTTTAATTTTCTTTTAGTTTGATGTTGTTCCTGACATCATTTTGCACAATCCATGATAAATAATATAATAATAATATACTAAACCATTATAATGTACGTATGTTTTTCTGATGTGTTGAGTATGTGTACCACACACTAGCTAATGCTATTTAGATTAATTGTCATTGATACTAGCCCCCAAATAGCTGTTATCGGCTATGCCGGTAACTAGCAGCTCCTAGCCTGAATTTTAGCCAGAAGTTCAAAGCCAAAAAACTGTCGAGAGACAGCTTGCATCTAAAAAAAACAGTTGGGACACTCATACGCCAAAGTACAACTGTATCAACTACTCTTTTCTCCCAGAGGCGATGTACTTTGTAACAACTCATATCACAGCGACACAAATAACTTTGGTCTGAAGCTAAAGTAACCACACAAAATACTCCTTTGCCCAATTCTGCTCGATATTTGTTCCCACTTCTAGCTCCACAACATTTGAATGTAATTTATGTATTGTTTAACTTTAGCATGTCAGCGGAAATGATTTGAAATAAATTAATTTTATCGTGTTAAGACAGTCGTCATCGAAGGAGCCATATGTGGAGGTTCTCTACCTCGTAGGTAGACAGAGGACCTCTTGTATTGCATTTGCTCATGCATCTCCTGACCTTATAGCTTCAGCCACACGTTTACACACACCGGACAGGATTAGGCAGGGTGTTGTTCCTGGGATGGTGACCCTGCACCTACAAATCCTATTGAAAGTGATCCCACTGTCAACTGTCCCAGATACACAGCCCCCCACCCCCTCCCTCCACCTTCTCCATGTAGGTTAGCTGCTGACGTGCAGGTGTGGCCACAAAACAGCATCGCAGGCATAAACAAATAGCACAACAATGCTAACGTGTTGGGTTTTTTTCAGGTTACCGCACAGCTTGCTGCTTTTCATCAGCTCGCTCTGCCCTCTGCTAGCCCTTTAGGATTAACGACAGTGGATGTGAGGTAACATACTGTAGGCCGGGACGTTTTTATCCCCCACGAGAAACGCTAGGTTGCGTTTAAGCCCTTTGTGTGCCCTGCATGTCCTCCGCGTCCCACTCTGCCAGCATCAGCTCAGTGTATCTATGCCAGCCCACACACACACACATATAACCCGGCCAACTGCTGTGGCAGGTGGCCTACACTGCTAAGCCCCTCCAGCAATTATCCTCTCCGCGATCCCGTCTCCACGACAACAGCCGCCATGATGCCTCGGCCATGAGTGACTTCCTTGTTTTCGCTAGCGGGACGGCAAAGTGACTCACTCACGTCGCTAATAATTCCTCGGGTGTGAAACTTTGTCTCTCGCGCAAACAGGCCAGACATCCACGCCACATTGTATCGGCTCACTGGAGTTTTATATGACGCTTAGACTTTCTCAGCAGCGTGATGAATAACAAATAAGTTGTGTGCCATTTTTCTACCAATTATTTTTTTTTAACTAAGAAAATATATTTTGTGTTGTGACTTGAGTTGCAGGATTGTGGCCACTGTGGCATTTTATTTATTATTTATTTAGAATTATTTTGTTTGAAATACATATGTTCTACTTTTAAATATGACTTTTGACTTGATGATCGACTTTTTAAAAACATATTTCAAAACAACACATATCAACTTTATTATAGTAATTTTATAACTTTTACCCAACCAAATTTTCCTAAAATTGCAACATTATTCTTAGTTTTGTTGCATATTTTCTAATATTGTGGCATATTTTCTAACATTGTGGCTTTTTTTCCTTAAAATTATTTTTTCTCTTAATATTGTGACTTTACTCTATTAATATTTCACCATTATGCTTGTAAAAAGACTCACATGTTTTGGTTTGGCAACAGTTTTACGTCAGATGCCCTTCCTGACACAAGCCTCTGTATTTATCCGGGCTTGTGACCGGCCCAACGAGACACTGGCCTTTGCCCCGTTGCGGCTACATTGCGCAAATCATACGGAAGAGTTTCAGCTAAAATGAAAGGAAAGGTGTACAAAAGACTATGGCACAGCTGGAGGTAGCAGAGATGAAGATGCTGAGGTTCTCTTTGGGTGTGACCAGGACGGACGGGATCAGGAATGAGTACATCAGAGGGACAGCACATGTTGGAGGTTTCGGAGATAAAGTCAGAGAGGCCAGATTGGGATGGTTCAGACATGTCCAGAGGAGAGATAGTGAATATATTGGTAGAAGGATGCTGAGTTCTGAACTGCCAGGCCTAGACCAAGACCAAACAGGAGGTTTATGGATTTAGTGAAAGAGGACATTAAGGTAGTTGGTGCGAGAGAAAAGGATGCGGAAGACACAGTTAGGGTCATCGTTTGCGCCGGAATATACGATAGCTCAATAGCCCATTATAGGGAAAAAACCCAGTACCGATGTCTACTGATATTACATTTTTATGCCAATATAAGGCCGATACATCCCTAAAAATAATCTTTGGTTGTGGCCCTAATCGTCTACATAGACTACAGCACTTTATGGGATTCTCTCACAGTCACACGGGATTTCCACAATTACTTCATGTTTATGAGTGAGGATAATCATGTATCATAAGCAACTGAAGTTGCACTATTGGGAGTTCAACCTAAATGTAACTCTGAATGGTGCAAAACTTTGTTATGATGGATAAAAACAATAATAGGTTGTATTTTTTAAGAAGAAGAAGCTAGTTCAAATAATTGAAAATAAAAAAAAACCCAGCTGTAATTTTAAGTCAAATGGCCAGCGGTGACGCAGGCCTCTCAGTTCCGGAACATTCTACCTTATATTGCCAGCAAGGGGAATAAGGGAAGGGATGGTCAGGGAACACAATATATTTAGTTTTGGAGCAACACCAAAGTGAAATGACCCTCCCATTAAAAAGGCCGCAGAGGGGAAGAGCAAAGGATATTGCTTTTTTACTTATGACATTAATCTTGTTTTGGGTTTTTTTGGAACACGTTTTTCCGTCATTCTAGAGGATCGTGTGTGTACAAATGACGGCGTGCACGAGGCTTTGCAGGGAAGGTTTTGTGCGAGGGAAGGTTTATCATGTGCTTAAGCTCTAAAGCGGAGGATCGGCCAACTTTGGCCGGAGTTTACTGTCATTTCAACATTTCGGGAGAAGGCGGTTTAGTGTTTGTAAAGATATTCCGCCACAATTGAGCCGTCCGCCGGGGAATTACTGACCCACACAAATGTTCCTTCTCCTCACGATGACAGCATTTCATTCCCCTTTTGTTCATTTCCGCGAGATTCCGAATCAGAAGGCGTTACCATACTTGAAATCATTTTATCAGGGGGTTAGCACGAGTGCGATGCTCTCATTTCCCGTGGGGATGAGGTACCGCCAGGTAAAACCTCCGTGACGCTGAAGCGGTCACAAGGGACTTTTAGCAGCTTGATGCAGACCGCAGCTTTCTTTCGACGGACAGCAGGAAGCGTCAGAGAGAGAATTTTCAGTCCTTACTCCAACTGACACTCAAACCACTTTGCGAGGCTGTACAGAAAACTGCCTCACAGCCCCTGAGGGAGCCACAAAAGACCCTTTTTAACACATTAGGTGAGGTTGCCCAGCTGTTAACAGGTTTTAATGTGTAATGTGTAGCTTGTTAGACGTGTGGAAGGCAAAGTGTGCCATTAATCCGCCTGTTTCTTTCACAAACTCAATTTACGCTCAGAAAGGTACAACGCATACAGGTAGGCTGTGTCTAATGCAGTGGTTCTTGCTTATTATTAGGTTTGGAGACGTGGATTGGAGAGATGTTGCTTGGTTAAGTGGACTTGAGGGTGTCTAAGTCCCCGTGGCCAATCCCTCTTAGTCGCACCTCGCTTAGGCACAAATCTCACTTATAACTGTCCTAGTGTTCTGCCAGCACATCTAACCTGCCGCCTCAGATCACTTTCCACTGTCACAAGCAAACCATTACATCACTGCCCCGCTCCCACCCTCTGTTAATGATGGCCTGTCAAACCCTCCCTCATTCTCCCCCTCTTGGCTGGAATATTATGCTACCATCCAACCCCGGGGATGCGCACCATGGCTGGCGCACTGCTGGGCGAGGCTGCCCTTTTGCGCGGCCTTGAAGGCCCCGCAGCTGGGCTGGGCAGGGCAGGCCTGGCGGGGGCCACACTGGGCAAGCAGTGGGAAGCATGGCCCTAGGCCCAGTCTGGGAAGTATGCATGCACGCTACCAGCTGTCATCTTCCTCGCCTTCCTGCGTGCTCCCCTCCGCTGCTTCGTTCTCGTCTCATGTCTATTTTTAGAGCTGGCTGAGTTCTACCTTCTAAAACGGGCAAAAGTGCTGTGGAACGGGGAGGTGTGCTATTTTGTCATTCTTAGACGTGGCGTTGTTGCGCCGCCACCAACTCCGCACCCCTCATTCCCAGCTACAGCTGCAAACGAGCGCATCCCATTTAGCACGCATCTCCGTGCCCCCGCCTCAAGGGAAAGGGTTGATTGAAGGTTTTGGTTCAAACCCAAAATAACAAACAGCGTGACGAGAGTTCTTTGAGTGCCGCAGTTCCCTTTTGCTAAGCCGAGTTCTTTCTCGTCGATAACGCCGCTCATCTGCAACACGACTGCCAACTCCATCAGCAGTCCACGGCCAAAGACTACACGCTCTTGTGTGTGAAGGGAGGAACAAGCCAGCGTTACTGGCCTGCTTGGCAGAGGGGAGAGGATGTAGAAACAAACTGGATACATCATTGAGCACCCCTGTGGAGGAGGAGGAACAAAAACCTGGTGTAGACCAAAGCAGGGATAGTACACCTGACATCAAAACCCTCTCCAGTTTTTAAGAACATTCTCCTCAGATGGAGGAGTAAAAAAATAATTTAGCATCTTCCTCAGCCGCTTGTGAAGTCTTATTAAAAATGTGCAGCTCTGCCCAGGGGGTGATGCTTTTTTCCCTGCTCCAACTTTTCCATTGACTTGTGGGAACGCTGAAGGAGTGAATGCAAATGTACACCAATTAAATAAGAAATACAGCCTTTCTGTAAAGCTGCCAAATCCTGAGGCGGGCGGGCGGGCGGTTGGGCGGGTGTGTGCGGGTAGACGGGGGAGAGGCTTCGTTCCTGTAAATAAATGATCTAGACACCAAAAAGCCCAAGACAAGAAGAGATAAACGCTCTTTATTCCCTGTACTCTTGAATTAATAAATCTGGCATGACAGTGCTTGAATGATGGATTTTATGTATTTTTGGTCTTTTTGGACTTCTAATGGTAGGCAGGAATTAGTCACTGATGACTCGTCCCTCACCTGCCAAGAAAGCTGTCATCGCTTAGCTTGTCCAGCTACGTGTTTGGCGACGTTTACACTGCAGGGTATGATGCCCAATTTTTGTTAAAACCCCCCCTTTTTTGAGGTCTTCACATTACCAAAAAAAAAAAACCCACTTGTCACATGCACATGCAAAGTGTCCGGGAAGAGACACGCACGTGCATGCACGCCCGTGTGTTTACGGAAGTAAATATTCCCTCGTATTGTTCACGTTGGGGGCAATTTGAAGGATTTTGTGCAAAAGGAATCAACATTTTTTTTAACTACGGTAAGTGACAAAAGCTGAATCCCAATTCCACCACTTCGCTCTTCCCCTTCTCAATGGGAAGAAGCCACTAAAAAATGGGACACCACTTTGCTCTCACTACTAAATATTTCCTACCATAAAGTAATATGCATGCACTTCTACATTACACCCCTGATCAAAATCTTAAGACCAGTTGAAAAATTGCTAGAATTGAGCTCTTGCACATTTGGATCTTAATGAGGTTGTAAGTGGAGCTACAATAAGCAAAAGAAGAATAGGGAGTGTGACAAAAAGCACTTTGAAAAAGTAATCGATTGAAAACAACAATTCAACTGAAATAGGCTCAAAAATAGGATCAAAAGTGTAAGACCATTGCTCAAAAAATGACAAAAAACTCTCCAAACCAGAACCAAAAATGTTCTTAGTAGGACTCAGTAATGAGTAGCTCCATCGTTTTGTTAATCACTTCAAAAATTGGTTTGGGCATGCATGATGCAAGCTAGTGGGAACATTGCTCCAAGTGGTGAAGATGGCTTCACAAAGGGCATCAACTCTCTGGAACTGATGGCCATTTTGATAAACTTCCCTTACCGTCCATCCCCAAATATTCTCTATGGGATTTAAATCGGGGAAAATGCAGGATGATTATTCTGCCTGAAGAAGTCCTTCATCAAGCGAGCATTGGGAACTTCACCGTTGTCCTGTTGAAAAACCCAGCTGTTACCACACAGATGAGAGCCCTCAGTCATGGAGGATGCAGGCTGCAACATCTGCACGTAACCAGCCGCCTGCACCACCTGAAGCTCCAGTGTTCCACTGAGCGAAAAAGCACCCCAGATCATGATGGATCCTCACTCCACTGTACCAGGTAGTAAACATCTTAGGTGGGATCTCCTTGTCATGGCAGTAACGTTGGAAGCCATCTGGACCGTCAAAGTAAAATTTTTTCTCATCAGAGAACATAACTTCTTTCCACCTTTCAATGTCCCATGTTTGCTGCTCCTTAGCCCTGAAAACCAAGGGAGCTACTAAGAAATGGGACACCACTTGATTTTTGTCATGTCATCACCATCACCGCTTTCTGGTTGTGATGAGAGATTTTATAATAAATGTTTCCTACCATAAAGCAAGCCGACCGCTAAATACCACACTTGGTTTCTAGGGCTGTACACCACTTAGCCCTCACCCTACCAGTACACCCCAATTTTTTCACTTCCATCCATTTTCTATACCGCATATCCTCATTAGGGTCGCGGGTATGCTGGAGCCTATCCCAGTTGACGTTGGGCGGGAGGCGGGGTAGACCCGGGACCGGTTGCCAGTCAATGGCAGGGCATTGAGACATACAAGCGTTCACACTCACATTCATACAGACGAACAATTTAGACTCGCCAATTAACCTAACACGCATGTTTTTGGAATGTAGGAGCAAACCGGAGTACCCGCAGAAAACCCACGCACGCACGGAGAGAACATGCAAACTCCACACAGAGATGCTCAACGGAGATTCGAACCCTGAACCTCCCTACAGTGAGGCCAACATGCTACCCAGTCAGCCACCGTGCGGCCAATTTTTCCACTTTTTTATAGAAATTCAAGTCCAGTGAAATGATGCAAAGGTAAGTGGTGAGGTGCCATAGGTTAATAAATACAAGGTGACCCAAAATAATGTGTATTTCAGAATTGTACAAAAAGCAACAATTTAAAGCTGTTCTGCAGAAATGGAGGTGGATCAGGCCTTGGCAGTTGGTGCAACTAATTCCTACAAGCAGTGTCTGGGGCACGCTGTGGTACTATACCCTTGTGAACGTCCGTTAAACAGCATTGTACTGTATTGGTGCTACAATAATGGCAGGAAGAAGGGGAATAAAAAAAGTTGTTTTTTTCCTCCAGAGAAACTGGAGTGTTCTAAAACTTGTAAAACTATTTAAGCAGAATTTGGACGCCACTTGATTCCCGTGAACACGCAAAACCTAAGTGAAAGGGCTAAGATAAGAGATAAGGGGTGGAATTGGGATTCAGCCTGCGATTAAGAAGGGAGACTTTTGGATATGGCAGTACATGGAGAACGTGCTGCGACGTCTGATCCGAGGAGCGTGTGGGTGGATGTCGTAGCCAGGAGTGGTGGTGGCACATGGACACTTTTTAAAAATCATTTTTGGATGACACGAAGATTGTTTGTTTACATCGGTGTGTACCTTTTATCCAAGTCTCGGTAGGAAAGACGCCTTTCAATGACGTAGCATGGCAGTGGACACGGGACACAGACTACATGCTTGGATCGTAACATTGCGGAATTTTACAGAAACGGTGATTCTGTCTCGCAAACATTTATACTTCCCATTGATGGATGATAACTTGACCAACAGCCCGCTATTTATAGCAGAAGTAAAGACACAGCATAGCTGTAGTGTAAGACCTAAGCCATTGTTGTCAAGGCATGTCTGTTCAACTTGGGAGCTGTGCTGGTACTCAGATTTCAGTCTGCAGTATCAGTCAGATATACGCGTTTGTACCGTTCACAATGACGAGAAAAAATCGGATACAGGTCACATACAGTATGCTGGAAAAATTCAGAAAGTAGCCTCAGCGGACCATCCACACGGAAACGTTTTCAGGTCAAAGGATTTTTTGTTTCAGCCTTTCGTCCACACGGAAATGGCGTTGTGGGTCCCCTGACAGGGCTGACCCACCCCAGTCGACGTTCTCCTGTAATTTTGTAGTCTTGTACACCAAAATGACTGGCAGAAATAATTCCACTTCGTCGTAAGTCCAGACAAAAGCCGAAGACGACGGAATTCCGCGCATGCTTCTTTCTTCTTCTATAGTTTGGTTTGTCACGTTCGCTAGGGGTGTCAAGAGACACTCCGTTCACGAGACGAGTGACGAGATTGGGTCTACGAGAACAAGAGGAGACGAGATATTACCAGTAAAATATAAAAATATGTATTTCAATCGAATTTAATTACTATTACGTTATACCGTTCTGCACTCTGTGTGTATGCCAGCAGCCCCCCTCCACCCACCGAGACAAAGAACCCCTGTGATTGACAAAAGGGCTCACTCCCTTCATGCCGTTGTTCATTGCAACAAACTTGCCAATGTGCTGAAACAATGCATAGAGTGAACCCTCTTCCTGCCTGTTTGGAGGCGGAAGATGAGGAAAACACAACCAATTATCAAGTTCATTTTAATTTATTGTGTGATTACTTAATTAGTTAATAATTGGCCCTAACTCTGTGCCTTGGGATATTTTTATTCTGAACAATAAATTTTGTTATGTTTTAAATCTCACAAGATCTCGTGACACGCCTACAATACACAAATCCGGCAACGTATACTGATCCCAACAGCGTTTACGTGTGGACAGGACTTCAGAGACAGTCGAAAAAAGCGCTGACTCGGACCAAACTTCTCCTTCCATCATAATCATCATCCTCCACCCTCTGAGGATGCTGAGGATGGGCCGTCCGTCGCTGGCCGACCCTCGTAAGGAAGCCCATTAGGGAGCCCATCAATATTTCATCGCTGCTCACTCAGAAACGTAGTTCTAGAAGTTTCCAAGCCCGAGCCATTAGGGGGCGGACGTCGATATGTCAGGGCGGCCGCGAGCGCATCTCGGCCAACAACCCCACCACCACACCGCCCTACAACTTCCTCCTCCTCTCAGGAGAAGTCATCTGAGAAGCTTTCTGGAGACGGCGCTTGTTTCCGCTACATGAAACAAATCATTAACCATTAGGTGTCCGCCGTCACTCGCCGTCCAAAAATGCTAACATCATGAGGGCCCTTCTTAGTCAAACTTCGAAAAGCCCGCAATAAAAACTGCTGACGAGTTTTCCCCGTGGCTTGCCCTTGCTTGTCCTTGCAACGCAAGAGGGGGGGAAAAGCTATTCTATTCCAGAGGAAGTTGGTCTGATGCAAGCAACACCTCCACATCCTCTCCACGGACGCGGGGCCGGCGCCAAGTCATTGTTCTTATGTCATCCCTTTAGCATCCCTGAGGATCTCACCTTCATTAAATCACTCCCTGCGTGTCTTTTAAGCTAGCGTGCATAAACAGCGCGATGCTGCTAATTTGACAAACAATGTCCTTGAAGTTGTCGGCGTCTCCTGCTCCAGGCTACTTTTCTCAGGTTTACCTTCTCTCTCACACACACACACACACACACACACACAGAACCGAGTGGATAACTCACCAGGGTGCAGAACCTCTCGGGCGGGTTCCCGCACGTGATCCCGGGCGGGTCCACCTTAATCCTCATGTAGTCTTTCATGGACGCCGCTTTGGGCTGGCAGGCGTAGTGCTCCCACACGGAGCCGTCATCCGTGCTCACCAGGGACTTGCACAGTTCGTACTGGCCCAGGCTGGAGGCCAAGCAGTGCAGCAGCAGCAAGGCGGCCTGAAGGAGCATGGCAGGCGGGGCGAGGGGGCCACGGATCTCAGCGGGGGGGCGACGGGCATGGAGCGCTGGTCACAGGGAAACGGCGGACATTCTTCCTCAGCACCTAAATGAGGGGAACACATGCGCTGGGACGCTTTCTTCCTCGTCCGGTTTGGACGGCGGCCTTCCTGGGGCAAACGGGAACTGGGGCGGGACAGATGCGTTGAATCATAGTGTTGATTGGGGGCGCCTCAAAGGTCCTGTGGACGGAGCGTGTGTATCCATCCAGGCGGTCCTCTGGTTGTCCTGGTGGGACAGAAAACAAGCTTTCAGCATCTTCACAGTCACTCTCAAAACTTCCAAGGAACTAAGTTGGACCTCCGCCTTCAAGAAGCCCACTGGAGGCTCGTTTACTCAGAAATGAAATATGCGGGACTTCATTAGAGTCGCAGCTGGTGGCGTCTGTACCGTAATGTGCTGCAAGGTGCGCGTTCCCCAAAACAAAAGCGGCGTGCACGCAGCTAGGGGGCGAGGAAACGCGTCGTGTGGTCCGCGGCACTTACTCGCAGCGCGCATCCGTGGGACAGCTCAGCACTTTGCCAGTCCGCAAGTCCCCCCGAGGAGCCCCCTGCCCCCCACCTTCACCGGCCACCGTCCTCTGGCCGTCCGCGCTTGTCCTCTCCGCCCGCCATCCTCCCGCTGGAGACTTTCTTGGCTGTTCCTGCCGGGGAATAGTCGGAGGAGCGCAGCCGAGTCCCGCGCCGAAGGAGTACCAAAAGTAGGAAATGTTGACTTTGGGGGAAGGCTGGTGCTCGTCTTCGTCCTCCCTCTTCCCCTTCCTTACGAGCGCCGCTTCAGATGGGATGCTGGAGGACCGAAAGAGAGAGAGACATGGTCCTCTTCTCCCTCCCTCCCTCTCTCCCTCTCTCTCTCTTTCTCTCTAATGCTCAGCCTAAATCCTTTCACCATCACTTCCAATCACCATCTCTGCTTCTATCTGCTACTGTCCTGCCGCCCTCAGAAGGGGCGGTGCAACTCGCCTCCCTGCCTGGACACGCCGTACCCCCCCCCCCCCCCCCCCCCACCCGCCCCGTCCAGCCTCTCTCGCCTGCTGCCTGCTTGGAATGAACATCTTTGTACTGTTATATAAGCACACACCTAGTTCATTCCAACAATACAGTGTCATTTTACGTCATAACGTTAAGAAAAACAAATCATTACAGCTAGAAAAAGTTTCACAAGAATGACATCATAAATATTGAAATTGAAATGTTGAAAGAAAAAAGACATTACCAAGTTATGATAGAGGACCCCCATTTGGAGTAACCATGCCTTAGTCTTTAAAATGTTTTATAAAAACGCTGATAATTTCACAGCATAGGGAGTTCCGACGTTTTTACAGGAATCATTTAGGAAAAATGAAAATTCCATCACTGTTTCTTCCATGGCATGTTTTAAGGTTTCAATTACTATGAGTAAAATATTTTCTATCTATCACTCTTGGTTTTATTTACTTGGTTAAAAAGTTATCGTTTTTTGTGTGTGTCTGTGTCACCTTGTAATATGAAAAACAAACACAACAAATAACTTTTTTGGAAATTTAGGTCGCAGAAGAAGTTGTAATGTTATGAGAATAAAGTCAAAATATTATGGGGAAATAATATAACTTTGAAAAAAGGAAAGTTGAAATAGTTGTTTAAAAGTTTAAAAACAAAAGACATTACCAAGTCGCATTATGAAAAACAAACATAACAAACAAGTTGTCATTTTTGGAAGATTCTGTTATGGAAAAAGTTCTAAATGTTATGGGAATAAAAACATAACTTGGGCTATACATTTTAAAGAAAACAAAAGCAAAAAATAAAAATATATTGCTATAATTTTACAAGAATAAAGTCATAAATTTCATGAGGAAAAATAATGCCATTTTAGTAGCATACAGTATAAATATATAAATATTAAAGAAAAAAGTTCTTATGTCTCGGTTTTCGTACGGCCAAACTGTGCCACTGACATACTAGTCTGCTTGCCTGCATATGATTCTGTGGAATCCGTGTCCAAACAAAGCATCCGCAAGTTGGTGGTTGGATATTTCTGAAAACTATCGACAGATTCCAGCTAGGGAAACCTGTAATCATCTTTATTACGTGTGTGTGGTTTATTTGCTCATAGAACAGGCTCAGAACAACAAAGAACTTTTTTTGTCATTTTTTTATTTTGTATTTATTTTTCTATTGATGTACTTTTAATTTTCTTGTTATACATATATAAATATTTATTTCATTAATGTTTAAAATGTATAATGATGAACAACTCTGCATATGTCTCTTTTTGCTCCGCTAAAAATGTGTGCCCTGCGCCGACGAGGCATTCAAGCGCGCTGCGTAGTTTTAAGTATTTGACGAGTGCTTTTAGTTGAGTACGACTGCAAGAAAGTTGCAAAAAAGTGCTAAAACTGTGATAAATATAAATTGGCTGGCAACCAGTTCAGGGTGAACCCCGCCTTTTCCTCAAAGTCAGCTGGGATAAGCTCCAGCATTCTCGTAACCCCAATGAGGATAAGCGGCATAGAAAATGGATGGGATGGATAAATATCAATAATATACTTGGATGACATTTCTTCAAGGTTGGCAGGTGTGGCTTAGCATTCAGGTTGGAAATGAATGGGGACCAATAAGATGCACCTTTTCGGAAATGTTGTGTGACATTAATGACTCTGCATCCTGCAGCCAGGAGATCCGAGAAGCTGCCGTATATTTAGACTCAGCGGCCACTTTATTAGATTAAGTGGAAAGATAACATTGTTCAGACAAACCTGGAGCCGACTCACCAAAAACAGAATCTGGATTATGGAGTGGAACTACATCATGCATTAGTCAACTGGTTATTTTGTAAAGTATTACATCTGGCATGGAAGCAATATGAAATGAAGTTATGGCCTGCGAGGCACACAAAATACAAAACCATTTGTTGGCACCCGGCACATTCTAAAAATACATTTTAACAACAACAGCAAAAATGGAAAAATCAGCAGTCATTTTAGAAGACTAAATTATCAAAATAAAGCTTTAAGGATGTTGAGGCCAGAGGGAGCTGCATTTTGTTTTTGTAGATGTGGGGAAAGCTTATGACAGGGTGCTCATAAGTCACCCGGTGACTTATGGGTGACTTATGGGCAGCCATAAGTCACAAGTCACTCCACGGACAGAGGAGTTCCGAGTGAAGGTGGGACTCCATCAGGGATCAGCTTTGAACCGCTTCATGTTTACTATAATGATTGACAGGCTGACGGACTATTATGTTTGCAAATGACATTGTGATATGTAGTGAGCGCAGGGAACAGGTGGAGGAGAAGCTTGAGGGGTGGAGGTTTGCCCTGGAAGGTTAGCCGCAGCAAGACGGAGTACATGTGTGTAAATGAGAGGGACCCAAGTGGAAGAGTGAGGTTACAGGGAGAAGAGACATTGAAGGTGGAGGATTTTAAGTACTTAGGGTCAACAGTCTAGAGAAATGGGGGGTCTGGAAAAGAGGTGAAGAAGCGTGTGCAGGCAGGCTGGAATGGGTGGAGAAAAGTGTCGGGTGTGATAGAAGAGTTTCAGCTGAAATGAAAGGAAAGGTGTATAAAGCTGTGGTGAGACCAGCGATGTTGTTTGGTTTAGAGACAGTGCTGCTGAGGAAAAGACAGGAGGCAGAGCTGGAGGTAGCAGAGATGAAGATGCTGAGGTTCTCTTTGGGTGTGACCAGGATGGACAGGATCAGGAATGAGCACATCAGAGGGACAGCACATGTTAGAGGTTTAAAGTCAGAGAGGCCAGACTGAAAGGAGAGATAGTGAATATATTGGTAGAAGGATGCTGAGTTTTGAATTGCCAGGCAGGAGGCCTCCAGAGGAAGACCAAAGAGGAGGTTTATGGATGTAGTGAAAGAGAACATGAAGGTAGTTGGCGCAAGAGAAGAGGATACAGAAGACAGAGTTAGATGGAGGCAATTGATTCGCTGTCGTAATGTTATGTAAAACAAACAAAAAATGAATAAAGTTGCCATTTTCAAAAAATTGGGTTGTGGAAAAAGTCACAATTACCTGAAGAACATTTAGTAAAATTATGACTGTTGAAATGATTGAAAAATTAGAAAAGAAAAAAACCCAGAAAAAATAGAAACAAACTGCTGTAAATTTACAGGAATAAAGTAAAAATAGTAAGAGACAAAAGGTTGAATTGTAACTAGAACATTGAAATATTAAATAAAAAAATGTTTAATGAGGAAAAAACACAAAATAAGGAACATAACATGGAAAATAAAAAAAGTAATTATGAGAATAAAGTTATATAAAATATCTAGTAAAGAAAGTAAAATAAAACACACCAGTAATGGAAAAAAAACAAGAATAAAGTCAAAATATCAAGGGAAGCATGTTTGATTTACCGAGAAAAAAGTTGCCATTTCAAATATGAGAAAACAATGTCGTTTTAGTAGCACAGAGTTGAAATCCTAAAGAAATATTCGTTTTTTCTTTAATGTTTTGAGAAGCAAACAAAACAACATAAAGTTGTAATTTTTGGAAAATTAGGTTGGGGGGTAACATGCAAATATTATGGAAATAAAGTCATAATATTGTGCAAAAAAAAAAAAAGATGATTTATGAAGCAAAGGTTTAAAGATTTGAAAAGGCCAAAGTAAATACTAATAATAATCGCAAAGCTTAGGGTTTGTGGAATATGCAGTATTTAACTTCTTTGCATATCAGCACGTGTTGCTTTACGGAATATCAAAGTTACATCCTTTCAGTTTTCACTGGAAAAAGTTTGGACACCCCTGGTTTATGAGCTAGCAGGAGGAGGATGAGCAGATGGGCAGAGAAAAAGCATAGAAATGTTTACGTAATCACACCATCCAGTCATTAAAATTCCACCAGTTGACACGGTGAGAAGAGGAATTTCAATAATGAAATGTTGTTCAAAATGTTAAAACCACTTCCGACAAGGTGTGGTTTTTTTTCATCCATTCTTCTAGTCAAATTTAATAAGAATTCCGGGAGAACAAAAAAGGAAAGATGCAAACAGGAGAGAGTGAGAGCTGAAAAGAGGTGAAATTGTGGGAATCAGCACCCCCAGGAGAGGATCGATTGAATGTCCTTGCAGGCCCGCTACCATGTTTCCTATATTTCACTCTTCAGCTTTAACCCTCATCTCCTATTCCCTCTTTTCTGTCCATCTCTCTGCTCTCTCGCTGCACAGCAGTTACACGGGACAACACTGCGTATTGTCCCGTGACACGATGCTTGGGGGTACGTGAGGGGTGCCCCTTCAAACTCCCAATTATGTTGCGTCACTGTCATGGCTTTTCACATAGTTAAGAAATTGTGCTTTTTTGCCAAAAACGAGCTTTTTCAACCTTTTAAGTAGGCCGTTTGCAGCCTACAGCTGTTTTCTAGCGTCCCTCTGCACATTTTATCCAACAAAAACGGAAAAAAGAGCAGCGACGTTACAAAATGTTAGAATGATATCCCTCCATCCATTTTCTTTGCCACTTATCCTCACTTGGGCGTGCACTATTCCATGACAGCAACAAGGCTGTAAAGCGTTATACATGTTATATTAACAACTTTTCACAGTGGTATGTCTGTTTACTGTAGGGAGGGGGGGCAGCAGCTGCGGAGGCCATGAAATATAAAAGAAGTCAGGCCTCTTTACACTTGTTAAGGAGCCGATTAAAAACAATAATTGAAGGATAATTTACACTTAACCGTTCTTTGTTTTGAAGGCAACCAATTCCCATGTTCTGCAAGTTTTCTCCAATGTTCATGCCCAAATGTTTCCCCCTCCATTTCTCACATTGCTCAAATCTTCGCTATGACCACTGAGTCGTATCACTTTGATCGCGTTCCAGCCAGTTTGTGGCGTCATGAGCTGTAAATGGAATTTAGGCGCATTTACAGTTCGCTTTCAAAATGTGAAAAATGTAGAACATTAATTACAAACCATGTGTAAATACATGTAATCAATGTTGATGAATCATGTCAAGGGCCCTTTAGCAACGTCTCAGTTACTAACATCAGTCACATGACCCAAAAGCAGAAGTTTGACTTTTGACCGAGAGGCAGCTGGGATAGGCTCCAGCATACCCGCCGCCCTGATGAGGCTAAGCGGCATAGAAAATGGATGGATGGATGATTCGCTATGATGACGATGCGATGGTCTGTCAAAATAAGAGCATCGGTGACACTGCTGCGTTGTAACCCGTGTCACCCCGAAAAGTGCCACATGCCTTTTATGGCCGTCTTTCGTTTCCTTCCACCTTTGCAGTGTATTTTGGCTGCAAACGCGTGTGACCAGCCTTGTTGGCAGACCTTGAAGATATAAATAAAAAGCCCCTACCCTTCACCATGTCAGCATGCAGAGTTTGGACGCAGTTCCGTACTGACCTCATCGCTGTACCTCCCCCTCCGTCCCATCCCTCTCATCTCCCTCCTCCATACTTCCGTTTTGCTGTTTGCTGAGGGGACGGGACCGACAACCCGACCTCCCACCCACCCACCCATGTGGCGCATGATTACATTTCAGAGCATGAGGCGAGAATCACACGCACTCTTCGTCCAGAACATTAGGTACACCTACGCAGTCTAACAACATGCGCAACAAAATGTTTATTATTGTAAGAGTGATCCATCTCTGGATTATCTGGTCTTCTTGTCACGTACACAGTATGTTGCTCATATTTGCTCATATTTGATGCCTTTTGTTTCCCTTATTGGCCAGATAGGAATCAGACTGGAGACCACCTGTCACCAGACAACACACACACAGACACATATGTAAGGACAAATCCCAGCATGGCTACACACACATGCCCAAATAGTGGTCTCCTAGCAACTCCTAGTTAGAAGGTTCACCTTGGAAGCCGTGCACCTTCACCTACATCAGGTGCTCGCCTTCCAGGGAAGCCAGAAATAACCTTGGGTTGACCTTTGCACTTAATTCCCACAAAGACAAACCCAATTAACACCAAGTGGACATGACACCTGTCTGGTTTTTACGGTAAAGGTAGAGCGTTGACGTGGAGGCTTCGTGCTAACAAGCTATGTTTGTCCACGACAGTGTTATGTGAGCTAGCGAGCTGACATTACGCTCACATTTTAACTGCAGCATCATGCTAGGCTGGCCTGTTTGCTGAAGAACACCTATATGATCTAACATAGAGCTCCCACGCCTATAGCTGGCAGAGGTGCAATTGAAGATGTGTAGCGAAGCCTGCTTGTTTTTTGTTGCTGTTTTTTTTACAAAGTAGTGGTGTATATACGGGGCGGGCTCAGGTAGCTAGAGGTGGGTCAGAGGGCGTGTCATGCCCATGAGGAAGAAGGTTTTTCCTTCATGACATCTTGAAAAGACGCAACTTGAATGGCGAGCATTCGGAGTACAAGGATTCGTTCATAAGTGATGGTTGCTTTGTGGTCGACTACGGCCTATTATTTGTCCAAAGATATTGAAAGACAAGTTATATGTAGTATTGTGGTCACGAGATTACATTGCCTTTCACACTGCATGGAGATTGGGATTGAATGGGAAAAAAAAGTTCTCCTCTCATTCCAAGTGGAAATTTTTTGGCTTCTTGGTTCTTCTTCCACAATCTGTTAGAAGCACCTTAAAGGGATAGCTCACATTTTTGTCCTGAAGTTGTAGGACCTCCCCATCATTAGTGTAGTGCATCAACAGTGACCTACCCCCCAGTTGGTCTCAGGAGTCCAGTTCTGGTCGGATTTTGGTGACCAAGAACATAGATTTGGTTAGTTGCTGAGGCTACTTCAGGAAAGAATTTAAGTGAACAATATATTTTTAAAAAAAAGGAATAAACACAGTTAGGACACTGATCAGTTGTTACTTGAAACTCGCTCTGCTGACTCTTCAGGGTGTACCCCACCTCTGGCACCCCGTCAGCTGAGATAGGCTCCAGTGTCCCCCCGCTACCGGTATGAGGATAAGCGGCGTACAAAAAAGGTTGGGTGGCTATTTGGGTCTCAGGAGCGGAATAACTGCCTTGACATTACAGTATTTCCGGTAGGAAAAATCGCATTTTGGTGTTTTTGACCTTTTGGGCCTAATTAACAACAACCAAATGAGGTACCGTTTGTCCAGTTGTTAATGGAATAGTACTTTTTTGTGGGGAAAAATACAAGGCTAAGATGTCTTTTGAGCTCTAGGCTGTATTTTAACGTGTAGCGAAGCCTACACTTACCTTTTTCCCAAAGCTGTCAACGTTCCAACCCAAGGGGGAGTTAGTGGCTGTTCATGAAGAGGGATGTTTTTCCTTCATAACGTCTCACGAAAAGCTGCAACTTAAAAACCGAGGCATCGTAAACGACATCAAACCATCACTTTTGCATTATAGGGGACCTTTGAACTGCATGTGTATCCGCGAGCATGATAGATGCCGTTTTGCTCTACGAGTTTCCTCCTCAGAAGGTCATTGGCAGCAGCAGCAGCAGCTCCTTTGACAAACTTGCACGTGAACGTCTGTCGATTAGCCGCTCTTGCTCTCGTTAGACAAAACTTTTTACCGTCCACGATTCGACGCCTTCTTCTTTTTTTGTGGCTTTTTCACGGTTTGCCGGTTTGTGCACAGCGTTTACGAGACGGTCGTGTCTGTGCGGTCGATACGCCGGTTCTCCCTCAAGTGTGCTTAAATAGAAGAACCGGTTAGCTGTCTGTGGTCTCGCTCATTCCAGATGTGTTCCATGGGCTTGAGGTTTATGCACAAAGTGACAGAGGTTGCAGTTGTTACTGTAACCTTCAGTGTGTGTGTGTGCGTGCGTGCGTGCGTGCGTGTGTGTGTGTGTGTGTGTAAAGGCACCTCCAAGCGTTTCGCATCGATCACTGATCACACGAGGACACGACACGGACAAGGAGGCGCGATTGTGAACCAACTGCTGAGCGGGCAGGAGGCCCATGTCTGCACATACTGTACACACACACACGCACACACACACACACAGTGATACACAGTACACTCCCCTGCTGTGACGCTCCACACAAACAATGCCTCTTTCGGATGGGCCCAACCTTTTTGGGTGTGACTTCTGCCACAAAAGGTAGATTATTAGTGTGCCCGGCGGGCACCTCTGTGGCCTGCTTATTGTGAAACCCTAAACAGACTGGCGTGAGGCAGACGTGGATTAGCCTACTCGTGTGCCACACTCATTAATCCCATTCTGCTAATCGTTCTTGTCCCACGGCTTTACTTTGCTGCGTTTTAGTATTACAGTATTGTCATCATCAACATTCTTATTATGACCTTTAATACCCATATTATTACTCCCTCTATCATTTCTCTTGGGGATTAATTAAGTATCCATGGGTGGCGGCTGCTGGTCATGCATGGGGAGGGGAAGCTCTTTTTTTCCCGGCATACATCAAAAATGTGTTTATTTATTTGTATATCAATTCTACCCTCTGTGCCTTTTAAAGGAAATGTTCTGTGACCCTGTCAATGCAACTACGTGTCTTTTCCGCTGCTCCTCGTTAAGGAAAGAAACCAGACAGTGACAAGGAGCGTTGCCAAACACATCGCTAGTCGTTTTAAACAAAGACAAAGTCGCTGGGGATCGGTAAAGTCTCTGGAACAGTTCAGAACCGCGAAATGAAAAACTTGGAAAATGCTCGGGTGGATGTTTATACTACAAGTTCGCTGATTCGCTCATTTCCCTGTCAATCAAAATAGGGGATTCCCCCTCAAACAGATCATCAGCCGAGCCAGCCTTCTTCCTCGTAGACCCTGAAAGACGCTGAGCCTGTGATGGGTGGGACAAAGCCCAGCATTTATCCAATGACCAATGTCCAGTTTTGCGCAGTGGAACAACCCACTCTACGCTTCCCTATCAAAGGCAGTAGACGCTGTCCAACTGTGTAAAAGCGCTGCGGGGATGAAGGGGAAAAAAGTAGTCAGTTACCTGTGATAAGTAGCTGATTCGGAACAAAAGATGAAGTATTGTAGCGCTTAGTTAGTCCATGAAATATACACACAGCAGTACATATTTCACAACATTTTTTGGACATTTTAGGGGAAGCTGAGCTTCCCTTGTAGTCTTTTGCCACTGCTACCTACCTGCCTACCTACCTACCTACCTACCTACCTACCTACCTACCTAAGGACCAACCTTCACGACTGTTATGGCCGTCATGGTTGCACACGCCTAAGCACTAGCAGGCTATGTCATGACTCAGGAGAAAATAACATATTTAATGAAGACACAGGAAAATGACGTCTGCCAAGTAAACAATGAAAAAATTCAAAAGAGGTGGGGGAAAACCCCTCCCATGCCCCAAAAAAGAGGTCTACTCAAACAAACTGGGCTGTCGTCTGGTCACACCCCAAACAAAACAAAACAAACCCAAAACCAAGACAGCCAGACACCGCAGAACAAACAAGAAACTACAAAGTATAACAGACTAATAGAAAAAAAAACAGTTAGGGGTTCTACAGCCAAGTCCCATACCCAAAGACAGTGTCGTGGCCTTTGCTAGTCCCAGTCACCTTTGCTTTCTTTTCTCTGTGTCTGTCCCATTTAAAGCATGTACTGTCTGGTGGCTGTAAAATAAAACTGCAATACAACCTGAACAGGAGGAGTACACCAGACTCTACAGCAAAGTAAGCATTCAGTCCACCCGTGCTGCATAATTACGCTGCTGAACAGGACCCGCTCTTCGGTGTACGGGATCTAGTTGCAGGGCAAAGGGTTGACTTATGACTGCACAAATGGATCAAAATCCCAGCAGACACTCTCCAAAATATCATAGAAAGTCTTCCCAGACTAGTGGAAGCTCTTATAATCTGTTCTAATCTTCTGGGAGCAAGAACAGTTAAGTAGCAACCTAGAATTAGGAGCCGCACACATTCACAGCCAATTAGTATCAATTAGTTTGTCTTTATCCGGAGCCTTTGCAAGGGCATTGGCATCATATTAGCTTCGCATACTGCTGGAGATCCTTTTCCTCTTCTTACCTGGGAAATGAGCTAAAATGTCCTTGATAATTCCACTGTCGTGATCTCTGAATGAATTGTGTTGGAGTTGTCCGGGTCGTTTGTGTTGTTCATCATTGTCTTTATATCCGACTGCCGCTTTATTCCTGGTGAGCAGGCACCAATACAGTAGACCCGCGCAGATTTACGGCTGTCACCCGTACCGGAGGGGGGCAAAAGATTTACAGTCCAACGCTAACAGTCGTTCAGCCTGCTCGCGCCATTATATCCTTCATTAAACCAGCCGTGGAGCAGAAAGTGAGATTTATTCTGCTGGTCTCGGGTCAAGCAGATTACAGGCTGCTTTCTATCGCCTAGAGCCTTCTGTTAACATTGGGAATAGGGGGGGGGGTTAAATCCAGCAGGATCAATACCAGCTTTTGGTTTCATTGATCTGCTCACGCCCAAAAGGTTCTTCCGCCAGGCTGACCCCTCAGGGTCACCTGAGGGTGCTGGCGGTATTGGTCATGATGTCACCTTGTTGGACGGGAAGCCGACCAGGCTCGCTTATTGCGGAAACGTCAGTGACCGCAGTTCTCCTCCGAGTGATGTAATTCCTACTTTACTACGCGACACACCGCTGGTAATTATCAGCGTTCTAAAAAACACAATGTCACACGCAAGACTTGATTGAGAGTGGGAGCCGGGGGCCACCATTTAGTGCAGCGGTGTTCCGTTTCCACCTGCAGACCAGCGCCCGCCTTTTGTTTATTTCCGTCCTTCCTCGGGGGTAAATCAGAGGACTCTGGGTAATGAAGCTCGTGTCTTTGGGAGCGCTAACATCACCGGGTCACGGGTCAACCTCGGTGATACGGGGGAAGTGGATATGACGGGTTGGTGGAGTGGGGGCGTAATGATGTTATATTTTATTTTTAGGCTGGGCTATCAGTTTCAAACACATTTATGGAACTTAGCAATACTACTACACTCTAATGCTGCTGGAGTGGACCCTCGGAACCAGATCCATAAACCGCTTTAGTTAGGTGCTTGGATTTCAATGTGATGTTTCCTATCAGTAATTACTTCATTGGATTATCGTCCTTGTTAAAAGATCATGTTGTACATGGCAGATTGGATTTTGGGTGTGGGAATCCATACTCACTTCCTCCTTCACGTGTAAGATTCTTTACTTCCTGCGGTCTCATCCATACAAAATTGCTCTCTCCATATAGACGGCCCAACCGCTATTTTACAGAAACGATGATGTCGCAGACCCGTCACCATCGCGACGTAATATGTCAATGGACACGACTCACTCCGGTAGACATTATCCTGATATTTTGTTGTCTCCGAAGTGATTCGCCCGCTTTGTCGGAAATCCAGAACACGGAAGAAGACAGACTCTCATGGTCATGCGCTCTTTCTTCTTCAATGGTTTGGTGTGTGAAGTGGTTCCGTCTACGCCACAGATAGCCTACTGTAGGAGTCCGTTGTGTATGGCATTGTTTTCACCCGTCCCTGTCTGGATGCAACTATTTACTCATTTTCTATTTACTTACAGTATTCCTACGATCCAGCTACATCCATCTTGTTCGCCAGATTGCCATTCCAGACGACATGTTGATCCAACCAAGGCAATCAATCGATTGAATTGATACTAGGAAATGAAGGGCTGGATTTAACCACGGCAGCTTTTATATGGACGTGTGTTTTTTTTTAACTCTTAATGATAAAGACGTTAAACGTTACCCTCGGAACAGTCGGATTTGTCGGAAGTCCGTTAGTCGTGCCTGTTGACCGGGGCGCACGGGGGACGTCATGTGATGCTGAGTGCGCGCGCGAAGAGTCCGCGTGGATGTCCTAAAATATGCAATTTTGGGGTGTATTTTGATTTGTATGCATGCTTGTTAGCTAGATGACTTCTGCCTCTTCTATTTGCTATGGGATTATTACTAGTGTTGGACCACACCCAAAGTTAAGTCCTTTCAAACTCATGGATGGGAGCGTCAGGACAAGATAAACGTTTGTGCATGTTTGTGTTCTGGTTGAATGGGGGCCTGGCGTATGTTCCAAAGTGTGCGTCCGTCCGTCCGTCTGTCTATCTTTTTCTTGCAATGTTAAGCGTGTTGATCAAACACCTCCTCGTAGCTCTAATAGGGTTTTTGGCTAAAAAGTTACCAAATTAAAGTTACTGAATCGTTTCAGATCGTATCGTTCGCCCTTGAATCGAACCGGCAACCGCGAATCGTGATACGAATCGAGTCGTTGTTAAAATGAATCGTTACACCCCTAATTAGTTACCACCGTTAATGCGCTGTTTTTGACAGCCGTATTTATGTATAGTTGGCTATGTAACGGCTGCCCTGCGATTGACTGGCGACCAGTCCAGGGTGTACCCCACCTCCAGCCCAAAGTCAGCTGGGATAGGCTCCAGCATTCCCGCGGCCCTAATGAGGATAAGCGGTATAGAAAATGGATGGGTAGTTATGTAATGGTATGATGTTTTCATGCAATAATGGCTAAACATGTATTGGCTTCCATTGCATATTTACAGTATTTCTATCATAACGTATTTCACTTCACCACTTAATGTGTGCGTCCCAGACTTTGCCTACGAAACGTTTTGGCCCTGTTTGTGCATTTGCAAGCTTCATACCCCTGATCAGTGTGAAAGAGCTTCTTCATTACCCGTCACCCACATTTTTTCTTCTTCTCCATGATCCTTTCCACGTGTTTTCCCACAGCTTCGGGTGACGACGCGGAGGCGGAGGGCGAGCGTCCACCTCAGGGTGGGAACGAAGCAGAGCGGTGAGTGGAGGTCTGTCCCAAGCTTAGCCCTGCAAGATTAGTCCCGGGCTGTCAGGCTGCAGCGGAGGCAGGGTCGGCCTCTCCTCTGCAGCTCCCCATGTATCCATTAATGTAAACACGATCAATATGTTTGCTGGGAGGGATGCACAACTAAAAGGCGAAGTGAAACTGCTGGGCCGTGAGCTTGAAATCTTGCACACTCATTCTCACCGCTCCGATGCGCACACAAGCAGCCATGCATCTCTTATTGTCTCCGTCTCCAGGTTTTATAAGCCTGAGGAAGGTTTTGTGGCGGCTTCGGTGTTCTCTGCAGCACAAATCGGTTGGAGGAGCAAGTCCTCTTTTCCTTTCCACCTGCGTCTTCTTCCTAGTCATCACATTCCTCGCTGCTCCTCATCCTCAATTACAGGAGCCACTCCTGCTCCTTCTAACCTCATAATAGTTGGTGGAGGTTGCCCTTGGGTAGTGCGGGCCTTTATTTACAGCAGTTGCTCTCAACCTTTTTGGACCACGGATCCCTTACAGGACGCAACATTTTCAGGAGGTTTAAACTGACTAAGCCAATTGGAAGTGGAACGTTTTGGCTAAAAATGTTTCTAAAAACAACTTTCCTCATCCGTGCTTCACTAGACAGTTCCTTCTACGAGGAATCGGACAGGATGTTCAATCTTTAGCTTGCTGACTTGTAGTCGAGGGAACCATCGACCGCCTTCATCCCTCTAAATGCGCAGGACCGGCCGACACTTCCCGGGAGACTTCAGGCTGTTTGCTTTACTCGTCTCGCTCAATTTATGTGACACCTCGCTTTCCCTTTCTTTGCTAAGCTCAGACGGTGTCCACCATCTGTCGTTGGCTTTTGGTCAGGTGATTGGAGGAAGCTCACGAGGCCAGCTAATATGGAACAGTCAGCGTGTTGAAATACGTGTAAACACACCTGCCGGCCTTTGACAGCTTCAACTGGTTGTTCCGGCGTGAGATACTGTAAGTAGGTAATGTATTGTGTGGTGCTGACGGAGAGATCTTCAAATAACAGTTACAGCAGGGGTGTCCAAAGTGCGTACTTGAGCTTGTTTTAATTGGGCTGCAGTATATTCTAAAAATCAAACACACAGACAACAAAGGCAAACTGGAGTTTGGCCTTCCGTGTGTTACAGCAGTGGTCCCCACAAACCTACAGCGGCTTACACAAAATTCTGTATATATACAGGTCCGTAAACCCTCAGCAGGATCGGTATCTGTTCCTTTGTGCAAGGAAGAGCAGGAGGAGCACTGCCAGAGCCGTACAAAATGACCTCCAGCAGGCCACTGGTGTGAATGTTTCTGACCAAACAATCAGAAAAAGGCTACATGAGGGTGGCCTGAGGGCCCGATGTCCTGTAGTGGGACCTGTGCTCACTGCCCAACACCGTAGAGCTCCATTTGCATTTGCCATAGACCACCAGAATTGGCAACTACAAGGGTCTGGAGATGCCGTGAAGAACGTTATGCTTCCTGCAACATCATTCAGCATGACCGGTTTGGTGGTGGGTCAGTGATGGTCTGGGGAGGCATATCCCTGGAAGGACGCACAGACCTCTGCAGGTTAGATAATGGCACCCTGACTGCTATTAGGTATCAGGATGAAATCCTTGGACCCATTGTCAGAACCTACGCTGGTGCTTTGGGACCTGGGTTTTAGTGTGCTATGGTGCGTTCAAGGGCCGTTCAATACCGTGGGAAAAGGTTGTCGCGCTTCGAAACGCAATGAATCAAAACATCCGAAAAGTGTGAGATTTTTAACATTTTTTTAAAAATATCAAAATATAAATATATTTTTAATTTAAAAAAATTATAATAATGATTTAATAATTAATAAAGTTAAAAAAAAGAACAAAATAACAAAATTCTACGACCGTGTATAGGGATCACATTCCTCATCCTCCCCGGGATGAGGAGGGTTGTACCCTTCTCTCCAGCATCCTCTATTACATAGTGCTGGAGCGTGTCCTAGGTCTTCCCGGGGGCCTTCTCCCGACTGGGCACGCCCGAAACACCTCACCAGGGAGGCGCCCGGGAGGCATCCGGACTAGATGCCCGAGCCACCTCAACTGGCTCCTCTCGATGTGAAGGAGCAGCGGCTCTACTCTGAGCTCCTCCCGGATGGCCGAGCTTCTCACCCTATCTCTTAGGGTGAGTCCAGCCACCCTACGAAGGAAACTCATTTCCGCCGCTTGTATCCGCGATCTCATTCTTTCGGTCATGACCCATAACTCATGACCATAGGTGAGGGTGGGAACGTAGATCGATCGGTAAACAGAGAGCTTTGCCTTCCGGCTCAGCTCTCTCTTCACCACGACGGTCCGGTACAGCGACCGCATTACTGCAGATGCTGCACCGATCCGTCTGTCGATCTCACGCTCCAACCTTCCCTCACTCGTGAACAAGAACCCGAGATACTTGAACTCCTCCACCTGAGGCAAGACCTCACTCCCAACCCGGAGGGTACAGTCCACCCGTTTCCGACTGAGAACCATGGCCTCGGATTTGGAGGTGCTGAGTCTCATCCCAGAAGCTTCACACTCAGCTGCAAACCGCTCCAGTAAACGCTGAAGGTCACAGCCTGATGAGGCCATAAGGACCACATCGTCTGCAAATAGCAGAGACGAGATCCTAAGGTCACCAAGCTGGACTCCCTCAACACCTTGACTGCGCCTAGAAATTCTGTCCATGAAGATTATGAACAGAATCGGTGACAAAGGGCAGCCTTGGCGGAGGCCAACGTTCACCGGAAACAAGCTCGACTTACTGCTGGCAATGCGAACCAGGCTCCTGCTTCGATTGTACAAGGACCGAATGGCACGTAGAAGCGGACCATCAATCCCGTACTCCCGGAGCACCCCCCACAGGACACCACGAGGGACACGGTCGAATGCCTTTTCCAGGTCTACAAAGCACATGTAGACTGGTTGGGCAAACTCCCACATACCCTCGAGTACCCTTGCAAGGGTGTAGAGCTGGTCCAGTGTTCCGCGACCGGGACGAAAACCACATTGCAGCTCCTCTAACCGAGGTTCGACTAACGGTCGTACCCTTCTCTCCAGCACCCTGGAGTAGACTTTCCCAGGAAGGCTGAGGAGTGTGATCCCCCTATAGTTGGAACACACCCTCCGGTCACCCTTTTTAAAAATGGGGACCACCACCCCGGTCTGCCAGTCCAGAGGTACTGTTCCTGACTTCCATGCAATGTTGTAGAGGCGTGTCAACCAACACAGTCCTCCAACATCCAGAGCCTTGAGGAATTCCGAGCGGAACTCGTCTACCCCCGGAGCCTTGCCACTGGGGAGTGATTTAACTACCCCAATTACCTCAGCCACGGTGATAGAACTGTCCACGTACGTATCCTCAGACTCTGCTTCCTCTACGGAAGGCATGTCAGTGGGATTGAGAAGGGCCTCGAAGTATTCCTTCCACCGACCAACTATATCCACAGTCGAGGTCAGCAAGCCCCTGTTCGCACTGTAAACAGTGTGAACTCGGGGCCGCAACTACAACTGGCTGCCTCAGCAATGGAGGCACGGAATACGGCTCATTTGGACTCAATATCCCGGTCCTCCCTCGAGATGCAGGCGAAGCTCTGCTGGAGATTAGAGTTGAAGACTCGACGAATGGGAAAACTCTGCCAGACGTTCCCAGCACACCCTCACTACGAGTTTGGGTCTGCCAGGTCTGTCCGGCATCTTTCCCCGCCATCTAATCCAACTCATCACCAGGTGGTGGTCAGTTGACAGCTCAGCCCCTCTCCTCACCCGTGTTACCAGAACATGTGGACGCAGGTCTGATGTTACAACCACAAAGTCGATCATAGACCTGCGACCTAGGGTGTCCTGGTGCCAAGTGCACTTTTGGACATCCTTATGTTCGAACATGGTGTTCGTTATGGACAAACTGTAATTCGCACAGAAGTCCAGCAACAACACACTGCACGGGCTCAGGTCAGGGAGGCCGTTCCTCCCAACCACGCCCCTCCAAGTCCCACTGTCATTGCCCACATGGGCGTTGAAATCTCCCAGCAGAACTATGGAGTCACCAGCTGGGGTGCTCTCCAGAACCCCTCTGATAGACTCCAAGAAGGCTGGGTACTCTGAACTGCCGTTCAGCGCATACGCACAAACCACAGTCAGGACCCTTTCCTCAGCCCTCAGTCCAGTAAACGAGAGGGGTAGGGAAATAACCCTCTCGTTTACTGGGGTTGACTCCAGCACAGAGCCACCAAGCCTGGGGGCTAATAATAAGCCCACACCAGCTCGCCGTCCCTCCCCTGCAGCAACTCCAGAGAAGAACAAGGTCCAGCCCCTCTCAAGGAATTTGAGCCCCTCTCCCAGACCTGGCTCCAGGGTGAGGCCCCGGTATCCCATGTCCGGGCGAGGTGCGGTCACTCCTCTTGGTTTTAATCATAAGGGTCTTCTGAATCACTCTTAGTCTGGCCCGTCACCTAGAACCTGTTTGCCTTGAAGACCCTACCAGGGGCATAAAGCCCCCGACAACATAGCTCCTAGGATCACTCGGGCACGCAAACCCCTCCACCACGATAAGGTGGTGATTCACGGAGGGGTCATAAAATTATGACTCTTTTTTTTTTTTTTAATTACAACTTTTTTTCCCGTAAAATTTGAATTCAGTTGATAAGTAAGTCAGAAAGTTAAAATAAAGACACAATGTGAGACGCTACAGTACACACTCCTCAACACGATCACACACACACACACATGCACACGGCCCACAAAGTGTTTCCCTCCAGAGTCACTAGATCACTGTCGGATTAGCCCCTTATTTCTCTGCAGGCTGTTAGGGAGCCCCTGAGTGTATGTCAAAATGTGTGTGTGTGTGAGTGTGTTTAAACGCGTACCTGCGAAATAACACGTAATGTGGTGATTTACCCTGGCTGTGCGGTAGCTCCCGGCACTAATGTAGTCACAGGGAAGTGATAGGAAGTGTGAGCCCCCCCCGCAGTGAAGTGACAGAATGAAGACATCAAGACACCCACACACTCACACACTCTACATATGCAATACATAGTCTGTGTTCAGTGACTGTACGTCTACTTTATATACTGTATGTATTTACTGTATATAATCTGCACATACCCAACGCTTCCATCTTTCATGTGCGGAACTCAATGACGTAAAACATTTTCCATGTATCTCACTCAAATGTTCTTCACAAGTATGTCACAATCTGTGTTAATGAATGTGCATTGTTCGTAATTTATCCATCTCACAGGTGGGCCATATCACGATGCTGATTGGACAGCAGGATTATTCCGCAGGTGTGCCTTAGGCTGGTCACAATAAAAGGCCATAAGAGACGTCCCTGGTGTATCCCGGGTACCTGGTTCCAGTCCCGGCGGCGTTAAGTGGATTTCCGCAATTCAATGTTAACGAATTGAATATTTTTATAGTTAAAGGTTAAAAAACCTGTTTATGACTTTCCAGATACGTTTTTTTTTTATCAGAGCCCTCTAGATATGAAATAACACCACTGCAGTCACTTTTAAAGTCCAGTTGTTTATTGTTTACACCAAATTGATGCTGCAAGGACTTGAGAGCTAACCAGTTAGCCTCGAATTTAGTCAAAAACTTACCACTTCCACACAGAATGGGAGGGGAATTTTTTTCCACTCTGGATTGTAATGTAATGGTAATGTAATCTATGGTAATGTCACAATGTAATTGTGTCATTACTGCCACATAGTGACAGCGACTAACAGCGATCATTAATTAATGAATTTCTGAAAAACCTATAGCAAAAGAAGCGATATTGCAGTAGTTCCAGTATATTAATAAATTGAATAATTTCATACTTAGATCATAGAAAAAAATAACAATAAAATAACAGCCACCAACAAAGCCACCCTTGCACTTGTGTTACCCAATACTGTGTAGTGGACATGATAAAAGAAAATAATCATCAGTGTAACGTTACTGACACCTAGAGACACTGAAGAAAACTACTCTGCTTCCGCTGTTTGTGGTTTTGTAGAGACTTACGATGCACTTCAATTGCTTTATTAACAAGCAGAGAACACATATGGAGTAAACATTCACACAGGAGCTGCTGCCGGCCACTCTCCACACTACTACAGCTTAATTCAACATTCAACTCTAGCTAGCGGACGTCACACATCATTGTATTTTTTATTTTTGTTCATTTAGCCATTTTTATGCTTGAAATTGCTTAATATTGAAGAAGAATAAATAGATACAATAAAGAATAATAGAATACATAAGAATAAGATTTTTTTTTCAGAATAAAATAGTCTAGAAAAATATATAGCAGAGACAATATTCAAACGAGATACATTTATTAAATAATTACATTTTGAAATACTGCGATAGAGTGAGGGCATGATGTTCGAACCGCAATGTAGAGAGGGACGACTGTATGTATATGCCACGATAGTCTGTAATCTCAGATGAGCGCACTAACAAATCAGGATTCAAAAAAGAGTGCAGTACTTGACTGCAACCAGCAGAGGCGCTGCTGTTTCATTCTCAACTAGTCGTCAGCTGTGACGCCAGCCGTGTGGAGATCAGCTACAGTGTGATTATGCTACCATATTTACCCGACAAATAAAACAGTGGCGTGAAAACAGAAGCTGAGAACATTCTGAATGAATCAATCAACAGTGGATTCATTTTCCGTGTAGCCGATCAAGGAATTTGAGCCCAAAGCCCATCCTGAGTCGCTACCCTGTCTGTGGCGTAGATACAAACTATAGAGCAAATATCAATGTGCTCTATGTACTCTAAATCCGCTGGTCCAGAAACGTTGTACCACCATGTCAGCCATGTTCTTCTTCTTCTTTTTCTTCTTCTTCTTTTTGGAAGCAGCCAGCAAGCTTTTGATCACAGCAGCCAAATGTTTGACTGAATCTTTTTGAGGCTGGCAAGTGTTTGTGTCAAACAAAGCAAGCTGAGAAAAGACTCGCAGATGTCCTGCAAAGCACGCCTCACTCCGGCTAGAAAATACTGCAACCGCGGGCTTTGCTCTCTCGTTTTCCGGGGGATGATGAGAGGGGCGAGTGCTTCATACGCACATGTCGCGTGGATGCTGAGATCCACACATGAGTAGGAGCGGCACCGCTCAACAGATTCAAACCAAATTCAATTTGAAATCACTTGTAGACTATGCCATTTGCCTGTAAAAAAAAAAAAAAAAGATCAAAAAAGCTCCACCCGACACCGCCAAGATCCGCTTGGCATTTACTGACACACAATCAGGAGTTTTACTTTATTTACTCTATGTCTATTCTTTTGCTTAATACAAGTGGAAAGCCGTTGAAAGCCACCATTACAATACAGTGATTAGACAATAGCCACCTCAGGAAGTGCACTGTACGCTGCAGAAAGGAACTCGCTTAGTCTATATTCCCTTGCAGCTGCAGATAGCGAATCAGCAAAGAGTAGGAAAAAGGCAATCAACTGGAAAAAAAGAGGCACTGTCTGTGTTTTTTCAGGTTGTTTAAAATGCTGTTTGGAATACCATAGGAATAATTAGAATGGAATCAGATTGTAGTTAGAATACCTTTTGAATGCCGCTTCCAATCCACCTTGAAAGTTTTGCCCAAAACATCCGGGCTGGCCACAAGAACGAGCCCTGATATTTCAAATGCCCTCAGAATGCATACAGTCTCTTTAATTGAGGCGAGAGAGTATCTCGGGTCCGCTTGTGTGACTAGCGCCGTGCGGAAGTGCTGACAAGGTCCGGCGGTGTTGACGGACCGGCCCCGGAGACCATAATTTGATGTTTCTGCAGTGTCGGGACTGAAGAGAAGCACAACGGCGACCTTTAATTATTTCGGCCCGCCGCTTTCTCCTCGAGCAAGGTTTCCTGGTCGTAAATATCCCGAGACCTTCAGGCGTGACGTACGATAAACCGCGCACGCCATCCTCCATCAAACATACGCTTTCATCAGGCAGCGTGGCTACAAGGGTTAATTTGTCTATTAGCATGATGCTAAGGAAATTCCCTCTGCCGTCAATCAGCGCTAACTACATTAGACCTGAGGTTTGTCTGAGCCCCGACCGAGGCTGCTGGAGATCAGTGGTGTCAGAGAATTCCCCCGGCCCGCCTCAATCCCAGAAGGTCACTTTGCCGCGGGCGCTCTTTGCCTTTCTTTGCCCGGCGTGGCTGACTAATGAGAGGCAGGAAGACGGCAAAGAGATTAGCTTCAGCCCGGATGTGTTGTCCACAGCTGTGTGTTGTGCTCCATCATTAGTGATCCGCCGAATTTCTTTTTCCCGCTTCCCTCCTTCTTGCCAACCGGCCTTTTTTTCCTGATCAAAAGCCGCCGGTTGGGCCCCTCACATGCAGCACCGCCGCCGTGCACATGGCATGTTTGAAGCCATCAGCAGAGGCCACATCGGCGCTGACCCGCCCACCCTTCCAGCGGCGTTCCATTCGTTGCGTGCTCCTTTTTTGCTGCATTCCCGCGCCCCGGCTAATGACGGCAAAAGACAGCATAATGACGGCCCAGAACACAATCCCTGCTGCTAATAAGCTGCTCGCTCAGACGCAGGAAGCCGTGCAACGGCCTTAGAGAAATCAATGACGACGCGTCCGAGCCTCGGCCGTCGCTAAACACCGCCGCCGTCTTTGATGAGTGGGATTGGGGAGGCGAGGAGGCTGGCAAAGAACAGCCATATAAACGGGAATTTGTTTAACTTCTAATTCGTCATCGGAAGCCGTCGGAGGCGGCGGGAGTCTTTTGATGCACAGGATCTCAGCGTTGGCTCGTCTTGCAGGCCCGCAGTGTGCGTATGCGTGTGTGGGATGGACGCACCACAACATTGTGTGCTTCTAGTGCCGTCGACATGGACCGCGTCCACTAGGCTTTCATCCTTGCGGGTGTCGGTGAGTCACGTGACTCACAAGCGCTTTAACCTTTCTTAATGACTTTGTGCACCAGACCTTTTCTTTTCAAAGCCAACTACGCGGCCTATTGTACCTATTGTACTTTTTCTTGGCCTACATTAAGCATTTTCATGCCTACAAAAGGTTACGTGAACGAACTAGACAAACTAAAATACAAAGCAGAAGAAGCGTTCCAATTGTGAATGTAGTATTCTACATCGGCCACTAGCTTTTCAGTCATGGTTCTGTGAGACAAGCGCCAAACAGGCTTTTATTGCCAGTTTCAGTTATTTCACAACACCGGCCACTCATGTGGCCAAAACCCAGCTCTAAATCCCAAATCCCAAATCCCAAATCCCTAAATTTCTTTTAGCACTAGACAACAACTGTAGCAACATTCAACATACATTCTTTATGTCTTAAATGGCTTGTTTGCTCCCATTATGTGTACTAGTTTGGGTAATAGGAGTGTTCAAAGGTGACTCTAGGGGTGTTATTTTATGTGTAGAGGGCTCTAATAAAGTTAAAAAACGTATTTAGAAGGTTGCGAATGGGTTTTCTAATTATCTTATCTCAAGTCCAAACTGGAATCAGTACCCAAGAGACAGTAAACTGGGATTATAGCCTAACAATTCTACCGTATGTACTCATGCTGGGCAATGAAAGACCTTGTAGTCCCGCCAGGACCACAATCACTTCCTCAGTGGAACAAGATTGACTCGAGCTCATTTGTCAGCTCCCTCGCAGCGAGGCCTTTTAATAAAGTCGCAGGGTGGAAGGTTTGGGAGAATTAGGAGGCTGCCGGCTGGAGAGGCACTCACACCAGCGCGGCCACTTCCTGGTTAGCTGTCACACACGCGCGTCAACTTGCTCAATCACGCACCGGCAAAGACGTGTTAAGTCCGAAAATGAGTTTCTGGCCGCAAACTTGCTCCCGCGTGTCCAAATATGTGATGAAAGTCTGATTTATGGGCAAAGCCGTGAAATACCAGCGACCTTTGAAAACGCCGTATTAGTCATTGTTTCCACTTTTGTTGTTGCCACGTCGCGCTGGAACTCTTTTTCCCCCCTCCTTGCATCGGCTCTTTATATTAGTTTCACAGACTTAAGACTTTTTTTATTAGAGTGCAAAAGTGGGGTATCTTCTGTGTAGCACACATTGCCATGTCTTTGGGTCAGAGACGGTGGTTTCATGTGATTTCTTCCTTGGTTTAAAATACATAAGTTCATAGCCAGTAAGTTGAAAATGTATCATAAAAATGCTTAAAAGCTATGGTTAAAAAGTTCAAATGAGACATCTTCTTCAGAAAGACTTGTTTCACTGGCAGCAAGAGTGAGTGCTCTTCTGGTCACTAGACAATCTTTGACGTTTTTCTTTTCTCGGTGAAGCACGAGCTAGCAACGGCAGAAACGAAGTCTGAAAAGTCGTAAACACGCTTTTTTTCGGAGCCTTCCGAAACGTTCGTCTCTGTGAGTATGCGTGTGTACAGAGACCTTCAAACAGCCGTCTGAAATGTTCCTGAATTGTTACTTTTAGGGTTGTAAAGTGTTACCCGTTAGTAATGTAACCACGTGATTCGGAAAGCTACTTGTGTTTAGCATATCTAATGTCGTAATTTGTAGAGCCTAATCCTATTTTGTTTTGTATGTTAGTTACCGCCCGTAACCATGCATGTCAAAGAAATCATCCCCAAAGCAAGAAAAGTAAGTAAGTGGGTTTTTTATTTTTTCATTTTTATGAATGTAATCTTTTTTTAGTGGCAATACGAGATAAAAAGTTGAAATTAGGCGATAAAAAGTCATAATTTTGAGAATGGAATCATTTTTGGGTAAAAATGTGAAATTATGGGATAAAAGGCTCCAATTTCGTGGGTTGTGCAGCTTGACGTTACGCCGGATGGAACTACCACTGCGCAGCCAATTTGGTAATTTGGTAGACCGAGGAATGCCGCAATGGGTGTCGCGGCGCAGGAGGTGCCGCCTGATTCAGCCTGGCGTAAGAGCCATTTCCTGCTAAAAGTCTTTGCCGAAGGTACGCTGAAAGCCTGCCGGCTCCAACCTGGTCTGCTCTCGGTGCAAGGCGAAACGCATCCGGTCTAGTGGTCATTTGGTTGACTGGGCGCACACGTCAACAAATCCCCACAGCCCGGTTTACACAATGTCAGCCACATTTGAATGTGTTTAATAATCACAACAACCACTGTTTAAAGTATCTGAATCAGCACATACATTTTCATCTATATTGACTGTCCCGTCTGCCTCTGTCACGCCGTCTCCTCCACCTCATCTGTCCCCGAATCGCCGCCCCCCTCCTCCTCATCGGTGGCCAGTGGATCTGGTATGATGTGGTTAATTGTAAATAAACGCTTAATCAAACGTATTGACATCTTTGATTGTGTAACGGAGAATTGCAAAAATGATGATAATAAATTGGGTAATAGAAGTTCATCTCACATGCTAACACAAGTGACAAGGGCCAGACCACCAGCTTGGCAATGCGTCTTTCACGCACAGTTGCTTCAGATTTCATCCCCGTTATACTTAGTTTTGGTTTATTCATATTACATACTAAATACGAGTGTCTTTATTAGTGGGGAAAAATGCTTACCTTACCGGTGGCCATCGTGTGCCTCCGGTGCGTTGATAGTTTTTGTTTTGCCTTCTTCTGACATCACTGAACTGTTTTTTTCACGGGGCAACGGTTCTCAGTACGTCAGTACAAACTGACTGATTTACGATACTTGTCATCTCCTCCCAGGCCATTTTTTCATCTTTAGCCCGTGGAGGTCTGCTCGCGTGACCATATATTCGGCCACTCCGAGCTTGGACCTCCCGGACCAAAGTACCACTGTCCATCTGGGAGAAGTTTGGCCCTCTTCCGCTGTCTTCATCCATATTTAACAAACTTGCAACTTGCATTTAAAAGTGAGGAGAGGAGCGCCTTTGATTGGTGAAGATTTGACCAGGCTGTGTTGAACCCAGTCACGCCTTCTCTCTTCCCTCTTTGTCACTTGAGGGACGGAGGCGTACTTACACCAAGCTGCACCTGGCAGAAAATTGCAAAATGCGCCTAAAACACGCCCCATTGGCGAGGCACAAGCAAAGGTGTGCCTCGCCAATGGGGCGTGTGGTGCGCCTGCTCTACAAAGTTAGAGCCCAAAGTCATAATTATGAGACAAAAAGTAGGGCTGTCAAATGATTACAAACTTCAAGCAGAGTTTTTAAATATTTAATCATGATTAATCACCATTATTAATTAACCACCATTAACAATTAACCATTTTTTACAGTATTTAATGAACAGAAAGACAAATGACAGGACGGGATTGTATACTGTAGATGCGTATGTATTAACAGCTCCAAATAAACCGTATATGTCAGGCTAAAGATGCCACACATGTCTAACACTAGTCTCTTAGTAGCAGAATATTTTAATCACACTTAAAACCGGGTTATGAGTAATGAGGGTGTGTGTTCAAATATATCACGTAATTTAAGGTAAATGTATTTCTTGACAGTTTATTTTCCTGCATACTTACACTAAATGTAGCAAATTGTACATCCAAATTAAGAGTTACGAAATTGGTGATAAGAATATACACTTAATGTTTTTCTTTATCTTCCCGTTTATTTACACACACACACGCACATGCATTTTAAAACTGTTTTTGTTCAGAGTGTCCCTGAATGCATCTTTTTTTCTTGTATTGCGAATGTTGCCATAATAAAAATAATTATTATGACATGAAATTGTAATTATGAGATAAAAAAACTTGGGAGATTAAAAGTCCAAATTATGAGATAAAAAGTCATAGGTTTGAGATGAATAGTCTTAATTATGGAATAAAGTTATAATTATGACATAATAAGTCGACATTAAGAGATTAAAAAAGTCAGAATTATAGAATAGGAAAGTCATAATTATTAGATAAAAAGTTGAAGTTCTGAGATAAAAAGTCATAATTATGACATATAAGTCATAATTATGACATATAAGTCATAATTACAGGGTAGGAAAGTCCTAATTATCAGATAAAATATAAAAATTATGATATAAAGAATATATAAAGATTTTAAAAAGCCAACATTGTGCCAAAGTTATGAGATAAGAATGTCATTGTTATGAGATAACAATAATTAATGAATTAAAAATTATTAAATACAAAGTTAAAAGTATGAGGTTAAATGTCGAAGTTCTAAGATAATTATGGCATAAAAATGTGCAATTACGAGATAAGTTATAACTATGAGAAAGTTGCATCATTATATTGATCTAATATAATAGTTAATACTAATTTAGCATTATAGTTGTTTTCACTAATTTGTAGGACACCAAGTTTGTTTGACAACAGTAATGCATTAACACAGACTATCTTGTTCCTCTCAGAGCACACGCTGCTAATTGCAGAAACAGTTTGAGGTGGTTTCAAATTCGATTAAGTTTGAATCAATCAATACAAGTGGATGAAAGCAGCAAACATTTATTCCTAATTAAAGCACAATAATCCCCAGGAAGACTTTGAACGTCTGCTCATGAAGCTGAGGCTGCTGCTTTTTTGTTTTTCCTGTAGTTTAACCTAATTGCATGCAGATGAATTCACCTCACCTAAGACCAACAAGCCCACACTGGAGCAAACATATTTTAGCCCTAATTAACGCTGAGGAGGCTCTAGTCCAACATTTTTTGGAGGAGTTTTAAAAAGGTAGAAATACTTTGTGTTAACCTTGTGGATAAGCGCTGACGTCCCACTTGAAGGCTGTCAGGGATATTAAACATTACCAGCGGGGTTGCTTCTCGTCTTTGCAGCATGAAGCAACCTCTACTGTACAGCAGCAGCGTGCGCCTACTGTATCTCATTTCCCCGTGCGCCTGTGCACTCTCATTAAGGGTCCTGACTTTGCTCTAAAGCCGCCAGGGTTTGATCATTAGGACGTGCGGGAGGAATCAATCCCGTGAGTGGATTCACATCACATACACCTCCAGCTCCTATTAAATGACCTTGAATGCCACCGCCGTCAGCACCGCTCACTTGTAGATGAGAGGCCGAGCGCCGCTAAGAACAGATGGACAGGTCTTTGCAACACTACCAAGGGCTAATTCCAAGTTTCACTCTTTGCTTGTAAGTGATTCTGCATGGCGATGCTGCATGATATGCTGCGGTGGCTCGTTCTTCGGCTGAAAGTGCGAGGAGAGTGGTGTGGTTTGTCAGGTTGGCTCAGGTCTCACTAGTCATGACCTCACAAATATGGCTGCCACAATGACACAACATCATCTCAAGGCTCCTCCTCAACAGCACAGTTCCCCACAGGAAACAATGGAAATAGAACATGTGTTCCAGCGTCACCTTTGTTTATGTATTAATTTGTACAAACCACTGTATAAGCAGCTGGCACCAGCATCATTCAAGAAGGCCTGTTACGATAATTGATTTGAAGTCGGTCATTTTGCTGGCCTCGATAAAAAGCTAATGAGAGTGTGTGTGTGCACGTGCCAGTATGAGTTGTGCTATAGTGCTTGTTAATGTAATCCGGCGTTTAAGTTCGGCTGCTGACTTTGTGCAAGTTGTGTGTGAAATAGAGACAACAGCCACCGCTTCAAGAAGCACTTTAGTGACTAAAACACATTTTCTACAGACTTCTCACTTCCAGCCTTCAAAATAAGAGTGGTGCACATTCTACTAGAGGTAAGAAAATAAGAGTGTCAAGTTAATTGCTTTTGATATGATGTGTTCACATTATTATGCCATATAATTAATGAAAAATTTGTCAATAATATCAATTATGGACAATAATTTGTAGGACATACTGTATATTGTCCAGCAAAATTTGTTATCGTGACAGACATAGTCAAGAAAGACTAAAGTGACTAAGGCAGGTGCCGGCAACCTTTCGCATCAGTAGAGCCTTTTGGGCCCCTTTCAAGCAAATTAGAACCCACTTGGAGCCACACACTGTTTGACCACTAAATTGAAGGTAACGCTACATATTTAGCAATGGCTGAAAATGACATTATTTTTCATAACATTAACATTTTGAGGTTTTTTTTAGCTTATTTTTTCCTCAATACATTTTCTCTTGATACATTGACTTTATTCTTCTTTGTTTTGTTTTCCAAATCCTGCTACGTTTTTTTCACTTTTCTTCCTGTAAATTTTGTTTTCATAATTATGACTTTATTGACAAAATATTTTGACTTTATTCTCGTAACATTATAACGTTTTCTGCAACCAACTTTATTTGTTTATAAAAATGTTTTCTTTCTTTATGTTTCATCCTTGTGCTAGTAAAATGATGATTTCCTCATAATAATACGTCATTCTATGACTTTTTCCCCTTAATATTTTGACATTATTCTTGCAAAATTACTGCAACTTTGTCCATTTTTGCTATTCTGTTGTTTAGTACTTTTAGTTTGATGTTCCTGTTACATTTCCAGTGACTCGGCATGGTGGAACGACCCCGAGGATGAAGAGAGCTGGATGCCAAGCAGGTAGCTAGGAGGAATCTTTAATAAAAAATGCTGCGGAGCAGCGGCAGAACTTCACAGCGAGAGAAAAACCAAAAGACAGTAACACTAGCCACATGACAGTAACACGGAACGTGGGAAAAGAAACAATGAGCCGACACCTGACTGGCGCGCACACCTGAACATAAATAGCCAGGAACTAAACGAGGAACAGGTGCACGTAATTAACAATAGGTGACAACACGGCGAAGGCAGGGAAAGACATAAACTCAGAAAGATCCAACAACACAGGCATACAAACTCAAACTGTCACGCATACCAAAACACAGATCGTGACAGTACCCCCCCCCCAAGGACGGATTGCAGACGCCCTAAAATCCAAAAGTCACAAGGAGACGGGAAGGGTGGCAGGAGAACTGGTGGTGGGACGGAAACCCAAGCGTGACCCCTCTGGGGGTTGGCCGGGACGGAGACCCAGGCGAAGCCGGCGAGACCCCTCCCCTTCGGGGGGTTGGCCAGGACGGAGACCCAGGCGAAGCCGGCGAGACCCCTCTGAGGGTCGGACGGGACGACGCCTTGTAAGGGCCGAACGGCGCCCTTGGAGGCGGAAGGCGCGACCGGAGCCAACAACGCCGTGAGAGGCGCAACTGAAGCGGCCTGTGCCCTGGGAGGCGCAACAAGCACCGCCTGCACCATGGAAGGCACTAACGGAGCTAACAACGCTGTGGGAAGTGCAACTGAAGCGGCCTGTGCCCTGGGAGGCGCAACAGGGCCTGCTTGCGCCATGGAAGGCGCGACCGTAGCTAACAGCGCCCTGGGAGGCGCCACTGGAACAACTGGAGCCGACGTCCTGGGAGGCTCCACTGGAACGACTGGAGCCAATGCCCTGGGAGGGGCTACTGGAGGGACTAGAGCCGACGCTTTGGGAGGCGCCACTGGTGGGACTGGAGCCGACGCCCTGGCAGACGCCACTGGAGGGACTCGAGCCGACGCCCTGGGAGGCGCCACTGGAGGAATTGTAGCCGACATGGAGGGACTGGGACCGACGCCCTGGGAGGGGCCACTGGAGGCACTGGGACCGACGCCCAGGGAGGCGCCACTGGAGGGACTGGAGCCGACGCCCTGGGAGGCGCCATAGGAATGGCTGCCGCCGGCGGGAACTGCCGCGGGCGAGCGATCGGCGGAGTCCTGCAGCGAAGCACGGCTATCAGCAGCGGGTGGGGTGCCGAAGCCGGCGGGAACTGCCGAGGACGTGGAGTAGGCGGACTCCTGCAGCGCAGCGAGGCGCGGCTATCGGCCGCGGCTGGGCTGCCGAAGCCGGTGGAAACTGACGAGGATGTGGAGTAGGCGGAGTCCTGCAGCGCGTCGCAGCTTCCGCCAGCGGCCGCGCGTCCTCCGCCGCCCGATAGGACGTACTAGAAGGCGGATCCCAGACGCCGTCCTCGTCCGCCACAGGAACCAGGGAAGGGTGGAGGGAGGCTTGGAGGAGGGCATGCGACTCACCGCGTCGATGTCCCCGAGTCGGCACTGCCGGGTTCCTCTGTCGCTGACGGGCTGGCGTGTGTGTGGCGGATCCCACATCATGTACTCCAGCTCCTTCGGCGAGTACCTTGCCGTCTCCTCCTCCTTCGCGTTGAGTATTTGTAGCGTCAGAAAAATCGCTCTCCGTGGGGTCGACTTCATCTGGTCGGCTCATTCTGTTACAATAAGGTCTTCCGGTCATGGTGTAACAACCCCGAGGATGCAGAGAGCTGGACGCTAAGCAGGTAGGTAGGGGGAATCTTTTAATAAGGATGCTGCGAAGCAGCGGCAGAAGTTAATAGCGAGAGGGAAACCAAAAGACGGCAACACTAGCCACATGAAAGTAACACCGAACGTGGGAAAAGAAACAATGAGCCGACACCTGACTGGCGCGCACACCTGAACATAAATATCAAGAAACTAATCGAGAAACAGGTGCACGTAATTAACAAGAGGTGACAACACGGCGAAGGCAGGGAAAAACATGTGATTTAAGAAAAACAACAACAACACCGGCAAACTAAACATACTGTCACGCACACAAACACACAAATCTCGCGTTCCATGCTTCCCTCACTCGTGACACTGAAATACTTCAACTCTTCCACTTAAGGTAGGACTTCATTCCCGACCCGGAGATGACACTCCATCCTTCCGCGGGCGAGAACCATAGACTCGAACTTGGAGGTGCTGATTCTCATCCCAGCCGCTTCATACTAAGCTGCAAACCGATCTAGTGAGAGTTGAAGGTCACATCTCGGTGAAGCCAGCAGGGCCACATTATCCGCAAAAAGCAGAGACCCAATCCTGCAGCCACCAATCTAAAACCCCTCAATGCCCTGACAGCGCCTCGAAGTTCTGTCCATAAAAGTAATGAAGAGAATCAGCCCTGTTGGAGTCCAACCCTCCCTGAAAACGGGTCCGACTTATTGCCAGCAACGCAAACCAAACTCTGACACCGGTCATAGAGGGAAGGAACCGCCTGAATTAGGTGGTCCGATACCTCATATTCCCGGCGCACTCCCAGTACTCCCCGAGGAACACGGTCGAATGCCTTCTCCAAGTCCACAAAACTAATGCAGACTGGTTTGGGCCAACTCCCATGCACCCCCAAGGACCCTGCAGAGAGTATAGGGTTGGTCCACAGTTCCATAACAGAGCATTTACGTCAAAATGTTGCCTCGCTTTACGTACATTATCCGGTTAGCGTAGAAGACATCTTGTCGTGGTAATTCACCAGCCCACCTGTGTTCTTAATCTGTTTGCATCACAAACAATCCCAAGCTTCTAAAACTTTTCTGTCTGCATGACAGAAACTGATTGAGAACCATAAGTGTTTGCTTTTTTTTTGTACTATATCCTCATGTTGTCAGAACGGAACAAACTTCATCACATTTTTTAAGGCTACGACGGCAAATATTGATAGTCGAATCAGACTCCTACTTCCCAACATTCGGAATTGTTTACTGGAATTGTTTACTGCATGTAAACCTATAAAAATGTGTTTTGTGTTAACATTTTTGGCGTTCTTGAACAGATTCATTTACATCATTACTTATGAGAAACATGCATTTTAATAGCATCCGTTTCGTCGGACCTTCTGGACAAAATAATGATGCTAACCAAGGTTCTCCTGTTTAAATATAAATAAATATATACTGTACATCAGGGCTCCAGGATAAGTTCTTTAGCAAAATTTAGGGACACATACTAAAATTGATTTGCCAACATTCGCATTTCCTCTCATTTTCACCGTAATACTGATAAGTACTATTAACTCCAATCCACATCTCAACCTGCCCTCTTCTTCGGTCTTTGTCTCCTTTCTTTCGCTTTAGGAGTTAATGTGGGTTGGTAAACTCGCTCATTTTCCCACTACTGTGAACTACTGGTCTGAAGTGTGGAGCAAAAGTTTGTTTGTTTGTTTGCAACAAAATAAAATCCATAAATTAACTAGTAGGGTTGTCAACATCTGCAAAAGTAAATAAAAGACATCTTCTTGGTAGGGACAACCAAACTAACTATTTTTTTTCTCTTTAATAGTGTAATTTGATGCCTGTTTTAATTTGTTTGCCTGTTTCTCACAGAAATCTGTCCTGCTTAAACAGGACAGTCTAAAGGAGTACAAATTAAGTGTCCAGGTTTACGGTAGCACACTTAAAATGCTTTGACAAAAAGCACGTGTTTTATGTGACTGGCTTGTACTTGAATTTACAAAGCTAGTCTAACGGTGTTCTCATTGTCTTCGTGTGCTCTTTTGTCAATAAATACAAGCGCCATGTCTGATAGGAAACGTTCTTGAAATGCTAAAATATTTGTAAAATATAAAAAAATATGAAATGATATTTAAAATGTTCTTTGAATGAGCTATTCAAAATGAGAGCAGATTATGACACTTAAAAAAGTAAGTTAACACAGGACAGCGAGCTTACCCGCGGGGAAAAAAACGAGTTCAGAACGAACCGCATTGTTTGTTTATGTTGAAGTTTTGGGTCCGCGCATCAGAGGGTAGACGGATAGCTCTAGCAAGCTATCTGCCACCAGAGAGACAGAAGAAAGTGAGAACCAGGCAAAATGTGTAAACAAAGATGGTGGAAAAGTTGATGCAATTGGAACGAGCGACATCACACACGCTGGCACACGGACTGGGACACGCTGTCGTCAACTGACTCACATTTTACAGACTATTTTTCATGCAGTAAATTCAATTTTCACGACGTGAGAGTTTGACCACTTTTGTTTATGCGTGTTTTTGAATATATCCTTTTTTATTTTACAGTCAGCAGCGTACTTTCTTTAGTAATATGTCAGGTTCATTTCAAGCAAGCTCATTAGCTCCAGAAGGCGGCACGGGTTAATTAAAAATAATTCCCAGCTACGGCGTCCGGTCCGTCTGGACAAATGACACCAGGGGCCCGCAATGCAGCGCGCTTCCCGGCCACGTCTACCACCTAATTAGCGGCAGAGTAGGAATATTCTACCGCAAATTAACATGCCGCTCTTTCTGCGTGTGCTCTAATTGACGAGGCTCATTTGAGAGCCCGAGGAAGAGAGCGAATCGACGGAGGAGCGGCGAGAGTCGTGCGTGGAATGTTTAAGCATTTCGTAATTAGCGTGTATCAAAAAGCTGCTTGTTTTGTGCTGGACTTAAGTGGATTTTCAGGAGCGTCCCACCCGCACCTCGCGTGTTCTCCCATGACCCCTGCTGCTCCGGTCCCAGCGCAGAAGCAGCTGGGAATGTTGCACAGGTGAGAGGGGCGGCTGTGGTAAACATCCCATAATCCATGACGAGTCAGGGATGCAGCATAATGAAAGTATTTGGAGCAGATATCATAATCCAGAGGATCTGACAAACTCCAAATGCTGACATTCCCAAAGAAAGTTCAGCAATATCAACAGTGGTGTTTCATCAGGGCCAGCAAAGCCTTCTCTGCTGGCCTAAACATGATCAGACGCACTGACCGACATTCTCAACTTAATTGTACTATTTAATATTAGTGGTATGTATGTCGGCTACAAAGCAGTGTACGGTATGTAAATATTTTTGTCCAATCAAATTTTAGCATCCATCTCCTGCCAATTGAATCTGCCCATGGCCTTCAGATGTTGGTAGCGCTAGCTGTTTTTTAAACCACATCAGATTTCAGATTCACCACATAGTATGATAGCAAAAGCATTTCTCCATCCTCTGATTGGTTGATCAGCGCAAAACTGTCTGTAGCGATCTGGAAAGGAGGATGGGCTTTGTGTACAATTATTTCGCGTCTCTGGTCAGTAGTTTTTTATTGCATCTTTTCATGTTTTTGTCATGTTATTAGATAAATATGAAATTTGAACTGCTAAAGGGGATGCTTTAGTGAAGAGGTTTGGAGTCACGCGGCAAATTTACAGATCGCCGGTGGAAGTTGCCCAATGCTCGAAGCGTAAGAGCCAAAATGTAAAAAAATGTGGGTTTGTTGTTTTAGTAATAATGGAATTCATCCCCAATACTGTAATGTCACACCTTTTTATATCGAGGTTTTCTATACTACTCATATTTCTTTACGTGATAGCAGCGGTATTAAGGTGGATTAAGCCGCTCAATTCTCCCAGAAATCCCGGGTACCAAAAGCACAGCCCGCCACTACGAATATTTCCTCTGGGGGCGTTGACATGACTTGCAGGGGATGCGTCGTAAAGGACAAGAGAATGTGAGGCCGACGACTATGAAAGTCAAAGCTCTAACCTGTGGCCTTAGATGACATTTGCAAGTCAGTCTAGAGTTCTTGGTTTTTTTTTTAGCAATAACTGTTTCATTATCTTGTGGGTATAATATAACACAGCAGACTCTAAGAAAACTGATTTAGCAGTAGAAATGTCATCTTTTCGTGACGGAATGAAGGAATGTTTAAAAAGTGCTTAGTGTGTCTGCGTTGCGCCTAATGTTCAATTCCCAGCCCTAAACCTGAGGTGCACTGGTTTCCAGTCAACTTATTGAGCACCAGGGCACTTATTGACTATTTATTAGATTGTTAGCTTTTTTTGTTCATTCATTCATTCATTCATTTTCTGTACCGCTTATCCTCATTAGGGTCACGGGGATGCTGGAGCCTATCCCAGCAGACTTTGGGCGAGAGGCGGGGTACACCCTGGACTGGTCGCCAGCCAATCGCAGGGCACATATAGACAAACAAACATTCACACTCACATTCATACCTATGGACCATTTTAGTCGCCAATTAAGCTAACATGCATGTTTTTGGAATGTGGGAGGAAACCAGAGTACCCGGAGAAAACCCACACACGCACGGGGAGAACATGCAAACTCCACACAGAGATGCCCAACGGAGATTTGAACCCAGGTTTTCCAGATCTCCTGACTGTGTGGCCAATATGCTAACCACTCAATCACCGTGCGGCCGCTTTTTTTGTTGTTAGTGCAAAATGACGAAAATCAGAGAGTTTTACTGAAACTGGAACTAATTGATGTGTTATATCATACATCATATTTATTGCAAATATTGATCCAAAATTGGAGTACACTCTCTGAACGAGCTGTATAAACACAGGAAATAATGTACTACAAGCTGGCCAATCACAGGCGTGTTAGATTTTTTTTGGAGAGGAGGAGAGAATCCGAGTAATGTATGCTGGCGCCTCGATGCAAGACCATAAACCCAGACTTAAGGCTGCGTCTCAGTCCGCCCACTTCCATATTTACACTTAGGGTTTTGAGTGCGTTCACACACAGACGTACAGCAGTACAATAATTCCACGTTTATCGCGGTTTGCTTGTTTCAGACCCCACCATAACCAGTGAATTTCTGCAAAGTACGATACAGTACAATTCTTTATTCATAAATAGAATATTTTCTTAGGCAGGGCATTGAAAACCTGCTTATGACCTTCTAAATACGGCTTTAAACATTATTTGAGCCCTCTAGAAAGAATCACCTATAATAGAGAACATAAAGAAAATAAAACATTTGAATATTCCGTGTTGTTTCCGGTTTGTGGAAAATGCTTTCTGCACTGATTAATTCGTTCACTCAAATCTGCAATAAAAGACTTTTTCCAGGAATCAAGTCTGGTGCTTGTGTGTCTCGCTGAATATACAGTAAAATTCCCGACATCTAGTGACGTGGTTGAATGCATCTTCTGAATGTTTTTTTTTTTTTTACATTTTATATGATTTAGGTATTTCCATGCTTGAAAATGCTTAGCTAAGCTAAAACATTAAAACATTGTTAAAATATGCATATTTTTGGACTAATAATTAGCTGTATTCAACGACAAAACAGCATGATTTATTAATATATTTTTGAAAAGCGGAGAGTCAAACCGATAGCTTTGAGGCACACAGTGGTGAGAATTACTCTACTCGAATATTGCACTCCATACCCTCAAAACGGTGAGTGCGTGAGACACTTGCCGCCTTGAGTAGCCATCTCGGCTATGTAGCGAAAGGCGAGAGGCCAACTTTAAATAATGGCGTATGAAAAGCAATCGTAGCGGTGGAACATTGAAGAAGATGCAGGTAAATATTGGTCATTTCTGGGCAGTGTGCAACAACAGTAATGATTCAGGTCTGCACTTCGATCAAAATTTGCATCTTCAGGAAGTGCACAGTGTGCATAGTATACTTTTTAAAGTGTTTTGTTGGAAGTAAAATTCCCTGTGAACATGGTTTCTGCTTCTGACCATGCCCATTCGGTGGATTGGATACGTTTGGTAAAAAGCAGGCTTCACTACACATCTTAAAAGGAAGGCCTGCCAACTATACATCAGTCAGGTACAGACGTGGGAGTTGTAAGTTTCATCATTTAGTTTTTTTGTAGCTCTCACATAGCTATGCTAGTGTTGCTAACATTCGCATCCTCCAGTTACAGTGTGCAGTCGTGGCCAAAAGTTTGAGACTGACATAAACTTGGGTGCTTCCGTGTGTTTTGAACCTTTTTGTTGTTCCTCAACCCCCATAGTTATCACTTTTGCCTACGGAAAAGGCATTGTTCGCCACTAAAGTGTTCCTGGATGGTTGGGAGAAGTTGCTTTCAGAGGCTGTTTTGGTGCCATTCCTCATTCACAGCTGTGTTCTGCAGAAAAGCAGGCTGTCCCTGATGTTAGGGCCCTATGATTGCTCCAGAATTGGCTGACATAATACGAATGAAATCATGTCATCATGAGGAGATGGAACCTTTGTTTGAGGACGTCTTTCCTCAATAGTGACGGAATTTCATCAAAAAACACTAACCCGCCTCCTCCTGGACTAAATGTGTTGAAAGACCGGCAAAAGTTGATAAATACGTGAATGGAAGCTAGTGGGGTTATCTTAGTTTAGCAGAGCATGCTGGTGTGGCTGTGTGTGTGTGCTTACACCATGTGGTGTTTTACCCTTTGTTCATGTAGTGAGCGTTATACAATATACAAAATAACATATCTAGTATGATTAAAAAGCCCACACTCTGGCGCTGGTAAAATAAGCGTGAAAACTGAATTGTTAAAAATCGAAATTTCGAAATCGAAACGAAAAAAACTGAATTTGGGGGAAAAAACAGATATCACATGGCCCTGTAATGTTTGACATAGTGGCGCGTATGCACCCTTCTTAACACCAGGCCATCTTCCAATATGTCACTGTGTGAGCAGACGCACCTATGCCTGCCTGCTACCATTCCTTTACCAGGCACTGCACTGGTGGTGCCCAGATCTCGCCGCTAAGTCAACTTTTGGAGACTTACTCGGGCGCCATGGAGCCTCTTTTACAAGAATTGAACCTCTCCCCCAGAAGTTAATAATGATCTGCTAAATGCTTGATGTAGATGTATATCCTTGCCTGTGCTAAGCAGTAATGACTGCACATCGTCATGGTCAACAGAGGACCACCTTCCTTTTAAAAGCTTCCAGTCTCCTTATTGTAAGTCAGTCAGGATAACGGAGTAATCGTTGTCCTTGTCGACACGCTCGCCTACGTTAACCAGAGCATCACTAACACGATGTCAGCTGCTCCTTTTGTGGCAGGGTTGAAATGTACAGGGTGATTGAAACGTAACTCCCTATTGTTAAGTACTTCATTTCTGAACTGTAATCCTGACAAGAAATGAACACGAGAAGAAAGCGTATTGCACGCAGTTTTATTTCAAATTCAATATGGGCGCCAACATTTGCCGCCAGTTTCTCAAGCCACCTGGGAACCGCATTAACTGATTTCACAAGGAACTCTTGCGGGATGGAAGACATCTTTTCGTATCCGTCCTTCATGTTCTTGCAAAGCCGTTGGTCTGGTAGAATAGACTTGCCCGTACATCATGGAATATTATAAAATATTACGACCTATGAATACGTTCTAAGTATTTTAAAATAGGGAGTTACTTTTCAATCATTCTGTAGGTTCTGTTTTTAGATTAAGTCCATTTTCATAACTTAATTTGCAATTAATTGCGTGGGTCATTCTCAAAGCCTTTGACCGTGGTTGTTTACAGAATGTAAAAGTGTACAACGGCGCTTCTTCGAGACACTAAAGCTAACACACACAAAACAATGTGTTCCCAGTAGGACTTACTAGAAGCAAAACAGTCTAAACGGTTCCAGCATCAAGGCTCACGCACAGTCAGGAGATATGGAAGATCTGGGTTGGAATTTGGGGTCAGGCATCTGTGTGGAGTTTTCATGTTCTCCCTGTGCGTTCTGTGTGGATTTTCCCCGGGTACTCCAGTTCTAAACTGCCCGTAGGTATGAATGTGAGTGTGGTTGTTTGAATATGTGTGCCCTGTGACTGACTGGCGACCAGGATAGGCTCCAGCATACTACCGCAAGCCTAGTGAGGACAAGCAAGCTAGAAGATGGATGGATGGATGGATGAAGGCTAACACACTTCCAGTACACTATTGTAGGACCTCTGATACTAGAAACTGAGACCTTTATTGATTCTTCTGTTTTGTTGACCAGATAATAAAAAAACATTTCTTTTATGCGCCTATTGCTGCATAGTGTCTTCAGAAAAACAATAGTTTTCTTCTTCTTCTTTTAAAGTCATCCTCTGTACTTCCCTACCGTAACAAACACTCTCGTCGCCGAGCTCGTGCGTTTCAGAGTTCACCCCACACACACAAACAAACAGAAAGAAAGAAATGCCATTGTCCCATTTGTGATAATAAAAGCACAAGCATGAAAGCGCACGAGGCCTGCACAGGCCCAGCGACACACACACGGGGCGGCGGACACACTACAGAGCTGTGAACACACACCTCGGAGCCCCCTCACTGACACATGAAAGCCGACACAGAGTGGAGCAGCCTGGGCAGACCTCAGGGAGCTCTAATGGCCTTGTAGAGTGCAGTCAGGGAGAGTGAGGGTGAAGAGCAGAGCAAGGTGAACACACACACACACACAAAATCGGCACAGCGCAAGCCGAGAGAAAATGCCACAACTATAACAAGAAGAATACAGTGCGAAACACACAGGCTGCATTGCTACAGTCGGGCGGTGCGTCTTTCTAAAAGGAGCTGAACATGAATTATGCAAGTTCCTCTACACATGAGGGGGCTTTCTTCTTCCTCTTCCTCCTCCTCCACTAAAGCAGCTGTTTTCTCCTCTGACTTTGCTCCTCGTCTGTAAAAGCAGCTTTCCTAAAAACCTAACAGCCTGCCGACAACCCTCTGAGCCTCTACGGCTCCTCCACTCTGCACGTCTGTAGCTTCCTGCTTCCTGCTCCCCACCCTGCACGTATCTCCATCTTATTGCCGCTCGCTAACCACCCCGCCCGGACGGGTGCTGCTCCAGCGGTGTCGTATTCTCATAAGCGAGTGAAAGAAGAGAAGCGGAAGTTCTTTGGTTTTGTCGTCTGCCTCCGTGGATCTGGTTCCTCAGTGGAAGGAGGCCGGTAACAAACGTCCTCCACGTTGTTTATTTGTCTCCACAGAAACGCCCTTCACGTTTATTTTCCTATAAGGACAGCAGATAAGGAAGTCTCCATTTTTGTTGCTGCTGCTCTCTGTAGAGTCTTGAATGGATTTGCACTGCAGGTCTTAATGGCCAATCAGTAGGAGTGGACAGATCAATGCCACTATTGATAGTTTCATACAGGGGAGTCCAAACTTCTCCGGCGAGGGCGACATAGTGAAAAATGAAAAGATGCAAGGGCTGCTTTGATATTTTGTAAAACAACACGTGAAGATATGGTAAGAAGTTATATACATTTCAAGAAAAAACTGCATCTCAGTTTGTGAGATGCAGGCAAAAAAGCCTTTTTTTGTAGCAACTTTGCTATTTTTTCCACCCATTTTCGCTGTTGATGTTTTAATCTTCAATTATTTAAACTTTCTACTTAAAAAATGTTTGTAAATGTTCATAAGAAAAATATTTCATTCCCATAATTTTTTCCCAAAATTACAACTTTGTTAGTTTGTTTGTTTCGCATAATACTATAACTTTGAAAAATTACATACTGTAATTTCCTGTGTATGAGCCGCTACTTTTTTCTGAAACTTTTAAGTCTTGTGCCTAATTTATGGCCATGTTCTAATCTTATCTTCTATATTTCAGATCTACTACTACTCACAAATCAGTGAGGAAGTGGTTGCTTGTCAACCCCTCAGAAATCTCAATATGACAGACTGACTCAGTGTTGTCGAAGAAGGAATGCTAAAATCATTACACAGCAACATGATGGGAAGCAGTTAGGATCGTTCTTTTTCATTCTACAGGCGCACTTGCCTTGTATACTTTTTACCCTCTGAGGGGCGGTGTGATGATTTTAGTGATGACACTGTGAGTCAGTCTGCCATATTGAGATTTGTGAGGGGTTGACAAGCCTGTTGCGAGTTTTCTTTTAGCTCATGATTGCTTCCTGCCAAATAAAGAGCTATCTGTTCCTCACGGGGCGGTGCTGGCTTAAACACAGGGTATTTTTTTTCTATAAGAGTTCATCTCTACTAATATCACCTTTTTCTTCCGTGAGTTTATTTTTGAAAAATGTTTTTGCTAGAGTACAACATTTTTCTCTCAATTATTTGGAGTTATTCTCATAAATTCAAAGCAATTATTTCCAACTATTAAAACTTTTTCTTGTATATTTTCTTCTTGTAGTGTTAGGACTTTATTCCCATCATATTTTGACTTTGTTCTTGTGATAATATAACTTTTTCCCCAACCACAAGTTGGCCTAGTGGTTAGCATGGTGGCCACACAGTCAGGGTATCTGGAAGATCTGGTTTCAAGTCTCCGTTGGACTTCTCTGTTTGGAGTTTGCATGTTCTCGGGATCGGCTTTCGCCCGCATTCCAAAAAATACCCATGTTATGTTCACTGGCGACATTAAATTGTCCATAGATATGAATTTTAGAGTGAATGGTAGTTTATATGTGCCCTGCAATTGGATGACGAACATTCCGGGGTGCATCCCGCTTCTCGCCCGAAGTCAGCTGGGATAGGCTCCAGCCGACGCCCGCGACCCCAAAGAGGTTTAAGCAGCATAGAAAATGAACAGATGAATTAATTGTTTTGTTTGTATCTCATAAAATGACTTTTAGAATGACAGCATAATTATTGCAGAGATGTGCCTTAGGCTGGCCACAATAAAAAGCCACTGCGAAATGTTAAAGATAACTTTATTGGAAAAAAATCTACCAAAGAAAAATGTGCTACGGTCGTACGTGACGCGGAAGATGCCATGTTGTTTGGGATGCGTGAGTTTTGTTGGGCCAAACCACACCAAAGTAGATAACTGATATAGATTATTTGAACAGGCCGTTCACATGGTGGATAGTCCAAAGTCAAACCAAATGCGTTTTAACTGAGTTCATGTGATGCCAACTGGGCATTTCAAAGGCAAAATCATCAGGAGAAGCTCGAACAACACGTCAGTTCAACATCAAGGTTGATTTCCAGTGTCGAGACTTAAATAAAGTGACACTCACTTCCATTTTCAAGTGGCTGACAGCGGGAATGTCAGCACACCCACCGGCAAAACCCCAAGACACGCAAGGTCACCTCCCTCCTGACTTGTCGGGTGGGAAGTCATCGCTGGGCCATTTTCATCTCGCTCTCAAAGCAGCCGGCTTTGCCCTTGCGGGATCGATCCAAAGTGGCGCCGCCGGCTCGGCCCTGCCCCGTTCCTGTCAGCGGGGGAATCTGGCGGTCCTTCAGGGGAGCTAATTTGATTGGTACCTCGGGTTTGTTATTAATTTGATCAGTTTGAAAACCAATGCGTACGGAAAACGAGACAGTTTTTGCCCATTGCAAATCGTGCACATCTAATTCTATCAGCAATATCGCAGTTTGATTATCGCTCGCTCGGTATGTTGCGCTTTTTCAGAAATGAATTTATTCATAAAAAATGTCGGTCTATTTTCAGTCCAAACACATTAAAATACAAGTGGTATGTAGTGTTTTGGTCAGCAGGTGGCAGTAATGACACAAAACATGATGAAATGTTACCTTACATGACATGACCTTAACACTGCATGGCATGTCCATCATGATAGAGTGAAAAAAAGTTAGTACTCTGCATTTTATAGAAAGAACGAAATTTCTCGGAACGATAGACTACAGGGCAAGCGGACTAGTTTGCAATAATGTGCAAAAACCCAGGCAACATTTTGGCGAAAGTGCAAAACCTGGTGCATATGAAGACCAAGGATTGACTGTACTTTTTTTAGCCTTCACAAAAGATGACTTTTTGTTCAGCATCCTATAAACCCGTCTGGGTGGGATGCAGACAGCAAGTCAAAGGTTACACTAAAATATGTAATATGTAACTCATGTCTGACTGCAAAGGAAATGGAGTTGTCATGTTTTGCCTCTTTTCCTTGGCAAAATGCTTTCATAACTTCCCTCTAAAATGAACTTTGGACAAGTAATTGTGTGTATTAATGTTTCAAAAGATGGCAGGCGATTAAAAAAAACAAACAAATACATTTGTTTACCCCAATACATTTGTTTACCCTAATACCCTAAGAGATAGGGTGAGGAGCTCGGCCATCCGGGAGGAGCTCAGAGTAGCGCCGCTGCTCCTTCACATCGAGAGGAGCCAGTTGAGGTGGCTCGGGCATCTAGTCCGGATGCCTCCCGGGCGCCTCCCTGGTGAGGTGTTTCGGGCACGCCCAGCCGGGAGAAGACCCCGGGAAAGACCTAGGACACGCTGAGGGACTATGTCTCAAAGCTGGCCTGGGAATGCCTTGGTGTCCTCCCGGTGGAGCTGGAAGAGGTCGCCGGAGACCGGGAAGTCTGGACTTCCCCACTGAAACTGCTGCCCCCGCGACCCGGACCCGGATAAGCGGAAGAAAATGGAATGGAAAATACATTTGCTTGGCCTGACTTAAATAAAAGCAGAACCAATGTAAATAAAATACATAGGTAAAGAAATAAATATAATGTAAAAAAATAAATACATAAGTAATACATACAAAAAAAGAATGCATTGAACGTGTAAAAATAAAAACAAAAAGTGTAAAAAAAATTACTTCAATAAAAATGCAAAAATCCTCAAAATAAATAAAAATTACTAAACAGTACAAAAAGTAATACAAATAAATAACATTTAAAGAGTGTAAATATATAATAATGAATATTATAATTATAATAAATTAAAATTACAAAAATTATTAAAAAATATAAATAATAATAAATTAATTAAAATAAGATAAAACATATACATAAACATTTAAAATTACATAGATACAAGATTACATACGGCGAGACTACGCCGACCCCCATATCGGAGGCCTCGGGGACCAGAAACGGGGGTAAGAAGAAGTGCTCCGTCCCTGCAGATGAAGGTGGATAAAAGACACTAGTGAGTACTGAAGGAGGGTGACTATATTTTGATTAGGAAAAAGCAGGACAGGCAGGCAGTGAGATATAATCAAAGATGTCTTATCATTTCAAGTATGTGTCTTCTGGATGGACAGAAAATTGTTACATAATAAAATGCTATTTATAACCTAAGACACAAACTGCAAAACTTTTGCTCACCTTAAATCAGGGGGGTCCAAATCTTTTTCCGGGAAGGGCCACCTAGTGAAAAAGGATGTAACTTTGATATTTTGTAAAGCAACACATGTAGTTATGATATGTATATATATATATGTGATATACAGCAGATGAAAATGCCTATCATTACTATCATCGTTGCTCTGCTGTTGTTTATTTTCCACATTTTTCATCTCTCTTCTTAAATGATTTTCATACATTTTCTTCTGGTAAGATGACTTTTTACACACCCTCATTTTCCAAAAGTTATAACTTGGTTTTCATGATATTATGACTATGATGTCATATTTTTTCTTTCATATGACATAATGACTAAAATGAAATAATGTCTTAAAATTGTGACTTTTTTCTTAAATTTTGTTACTTTAAGCTTCTAAAATTACAGCATTTTTTTCCATTGCTGTTGTTGTTTCCCCCATAAATGTTATCTTTCTTCTCTTTATTATTTTAAAATGTATTACTTTATTCTCATAATATTTTGACTTTGTTCTTGTAACATTATAACTTTTTGGGCAATCTAATTTTTCAAAAAGTAGAACTTCATTCATTTCCTATACCGCTTATCCTCATTAGGGTCGCGGGTATGCTGAAGCCTATCCCAGTTGACTTCAGTCGGGAGGCGGGGTACACCATGGACTGGTCGCCAGTCAATCCCAGGGCGCATATAGACAAACAAACATTCATACCGATGGACAATTTAGAGTCGCCAGTTAACCTTAAATGCATGTTTTTGTTATGTGGGAGGAAACCGGAGTACTCGGAGAAAACCCACCCACGCACGCACGGGGAGAACGTGCAAACTCCACACAGAGATGCCCAACGGAGATTCGAACCCTGAACCCCCTGACTGAGGCCAATGTGCTACCCCCATCATCCACCGTGCAGCCGTGTTTTACATTATTCCCATACAATTACGACTTTGTCTCGTTCAATTGCAACTTTTTCCATTTTTTCTTTTGTTAAATTTCATTTGAGAGTGTGACGTGGTCCGAATGCAAAGTCAAACCCGATGGCCCTCGACACGCACTTTGGACACCTCTGCCTTAAATTAGTGGTTGGAAAGTAAGTTGGCGTTTTTACAAAGTGATGCAGTCGAAGCACAGACGAATGCTGAGCGAGCGTTTCTCGCCGCTCAACATTAAGAGCGAGGAACAGGCGGCTGTCTTTTTTACTGTTAAACAACCACAGGAAATGCATCGCTCCTGTCAGCAAGATTAGCGCTGACCATGATCATTCACCAGGCGAGCTTCCATGGACCCAGACAGCCGCATATTTCCTCCTCCCCATCAGTGTTTGAATATTGCAGCGAGACGTACTGGATCTGACAAAAGTGAGCACAGCGCTCACATTCCAGCAAGATTTTGAGAACATTTGTCAAGGGACCGTATAGAAAGTAAAGTGTGCTAAACTTGCTTGTATAGCAGGACGGAAAATGAGCCATTATTGTGTAAATATTTTTGCAAAATAATGAGTACACTTCACAGTGAACATGTCCGAATTGTGCCCTTGGAATGCTTGATATTTGGTAAAGCTACGTGAGTTATAGTTATATATTTCACAAAAATTGCATTTCAGCCTTGTCACACATGGAAAAAAGCCAATTATTAACATCAACTTTGGTCTTTTCTGTTTGTTTTTTTTAATAATCTTTTTTTCTCATAAAATTATGACTTTATTCCTGTAATATGTTTACTTTATTCCCATAATATTTCGAATTTCTTCCCATATTATACATTTTTTCCCATACCTAATTTTCCCCAAATGATTGTTTAAAGTCTTTTTAAAATAAAATTGCTACTACACTACTAAAATGACATTATTTTTCCTGATAGTATGATGAGTTTATTCCTAAAACATACATGTTAGGTTAATTGGCGACTCTAAATTGTCCATTAGAGTATGAATGTGAGTTTGAATGTTTGTATGTCTGCCCTGTGATTGACTGGCGACCAGTCCAGGGTGTACCCCGCCTCCCGCACAAAGTCAGCTGGGATAGGCCCTAATGAGGATAAGTGGTATAGACAATGGATGAATGAATGAATTTTCATAAAAATCACAACTTCACTTTGGTTTGTTTTGCATAATATTCCAGCTTTAAAAAAATATGCTACTAAAATGCCATTTCATTTTAAAAAATTGTGACGCTACATTTTTTTCCTTTTCATATTTTGACTTTATTGTCGTAAAATTACAGCAGTTTTTTCCCAACTTTCTTCTTGTAAATGTTCTTTATCTTTATCATAATATTTTCACTTCTTCTCCACCGCTGCCTTAATCCTTTTGCGCTTGAAATGGACCCTGCACAGGATGCAACTGGAATCCTCATAATCCTCACTCCTTGAGGAGGCCCTACAGGTCCTCAAATTAGGTTGAGGTCTGGAGACGTACTTTCTCGGCTGTGTCATATTGGAGGTCATCTTGGGGGTGTTCAGGCTCCTTCTCATGTTGGAAAACAGTCATGCGGCGCGGTTTCTCATGTTGGTTGAATTTGTTGGAATTCATCTTTCCCCTCAATGAACCGCAGCGCCCCTACTCATTCAGAACTCTTTGTTGTGCTTTGTGCCCTGACAGAGCTAGGAACAGTATAGACCTCGAGCGACCAAGTCCTGATCGCGCTGGTGGGTGTGGTCCGTTCTGCAACTTGTGAGGAGTCATTATGAAATTTGCTCTATCACAGCGGAGCGTCTCAAAGCAAACCGCCTCATGCATATTCAATCGTGCGCTGGCCGGCCGGGATCATGTAAATACACTGTATCACATTATTGACCAGAACCGTCGCCACTGCAATGCAGACTGAGGGACGCTTTCCTCTTTTGCATTGGCCACAATCGCCTGGTGTCACCCATCGATTGTCAGCACTTAGGGAGACGTGCGCGTTGCCCTGATTTGCATACAATTAGGAGTGACCCGCCGCCCCTGGGACTGCACGGAGAGGGGAGGGAGGCGGCGGATTGATGGAGGGTTCTGCAGGGGGAGGAGGCACCGGCGGCCTGACACGGTGGCTTATGTTTCTGCTGACATGTGCAGGGGGGGGTGGGGGGGTGGGGTCTTGGAGGGCACCGGGGGCCAGAGTGCGGCAAACCTGTATTGACACTGCAAGGAGAGTTGTCTCCTCAGTGCTGACGGACGCCATTATGAGGGCTTAATGAGCCGCATGGCCAAGAAAAAGTTGTAGAAAACTGTGTGTGTGTATGGAAGATGGTAAACAACATTTAAGGTTAAGATGAAGCATTTAAGAATCATATTTGGAAACTTTGAGTGAGACAGTGAAGAATTTGCATAGAAGTATAGAATTTGCTGATTTGTTTCCCTCTCACCTTCTTCTTTTCTCCACTGGGGTAACTCTGGGACAAACTTCGCACCCGTCTCCCGGAATCAGTTTGCACATCCATCATCAACATGATTCATCCATCCATCCATCCATCCATCCATTTTCTATGCCGCTTATCCTCTTTAAGCCTAAAACAGTAATAATCAGAATCAGAAGAGTGAAAATCACTGATAAGTAAAGGTATGAGGGTGTTGTTAGTGCAGGTATTATAAGGTGACCATAGTACTGGTTATAAAGTGACCATAGTGCAAGTGTTATAAAGTGTTCATGAGTTCAACAGCAGCAGGAAAGAAACTGTTCTTGTGGCGAGAGGTTCTGGTCCGGGTGGACCGTAACCTTCTGCCAGAGGGGAGTGGCTCAAATAGTCCATGTCCAGGGTGGGAAGAGTCAGCAAGTTTCCGGTAATGTATGTTACATTGGAGAAAACCATCAATAATAAGTTTTACTGAGATGTTTGGGGCCCCCTGGGAATCTTGGGGCCCCTGGCAATTGCAATACTAAGTCCGCCCCTGGCTAAGATCCATTTTTTTCTTGAAATATACTGTACATAACTTCTTTGCATGTCTACATGCGTTGCTTTACAAAACATCAAAAGGGCAAAGTTTCATCCTTTCGTTTTCCCTGTGCGGCCCTTGCTGGAAAAAATGTGGGCACCCGTGCAGTAAGGCATTCAGAAGACGCATTCAGATGCTGATGATATGTACTATTACACACACGTTTGGATGACCTCACAACAGGCACAATAATCCCTAACACTGTTTCAGCCCAGCCCAAACTCAACTCTGATCCCTTGACGCCACTTCCTGTCCGCCCCCACTCGGCGCCCCGGAACACACAAATGATAAACGTACAGTCTACGCTCTTGTGACTTCGTGTAGAATATTCTGCATAGAGAGCACATGGAGCTGGGCTGATTGCTTTGGGAAGCGCTGTGTGGCCTCCTAATGCATGTACTTTAATGGAGATTTATATGATCCAAGATGTGACCTTTCCATTATCTCATCTGCTGTGATCTCGCCTTCTCTTCCTCCCTCCCTCTTCATCTTCATTCCCTCCCCATCTTGCCATTCTTGGGCCAAGCGCCTGTGCAGCTGAAGCAGCAGAGGCGTACTTAATCAGAGCGGCGTATCAATGGTATCGAAGTCAGAAATCCCCTCGCGTCCGGCGCTGTTGGTCTTGATGCATTGATGCGCTATTGACGGAAGCAGGACGGGTCGGGAGTGACAAATTAAAATGTCAGCCGTGGCAAAGGTGAGCCTGCGCTTCCCTGGCTGCGTCCTTAAGGCGCGCTGACAGGCCATCGGCTCAACGATCGCCGGTAAAACGCTGACGCCGCTCCGCGCTAGAAGGACACCTGGGCGACGTACGGAAAGAGTGTGAGGGAAAAGTTGGGAGATCGAGTCTGACGTAAAGTAAATAAAAGCTTTCTAATCGAGGCTTTGCAGTAGTGCTGACATTCATTATTCAACTTTTTTTTTTAGCGCAATTAGCACATCAGCTGTTTGTTGACTTATTTGATAGCTAAGACATTACACTGCGTTGCATTGCACTGCTCGACTTTGCCTCCATTTGCAATTACAAGTCACCAGTAGGAATTAGAAATAATCCCTACTTTAGCATTTTGTATTAGAATTTCAAAACGATACCTTTTGTATCTGATGACGACGGAATGTGACGATGAGTCCCACCCGTCTCATTTTTTCAAGACTCATACAAGTGTAAAAAGAAGTGAACCATTATAAAATAAGAACTTGGGTTGGCTTATCCCTTTTTCCACCTTTTGGTACTTTTGTTTTGTTACTGTTTACTGTTTGGACTGGTTAGAGGGAGCTAGGGAGCACACCTGTCTTTGAGTTGTAATTCGGGGTCTATTTAGTTCAGGTGGGGTTTCTGCTGGTTTATTAGTTTTCCTTGGATGATGGTTACCTACAGTATGTGTTTGATAGATTCTGTTGCATCTCTCTTAGCTGTTTTCATGTTTCCTGGACGTAAAGCGAATGAGATGGCAAACGTCTTGGCATAATCTTGGCGTAATTATGATGATGGCTGGATTTGCTTGCGACATAAGGAAGAGTATCACAAGTGGATCAGGCGTTTTGATGTGCTGGTATGATGGAGATCGGGTCGACAAATTCTGAGCCTGCCGGCGTCCTAATATGCGCATTAGATGACTAAATTCAAAAGTTTGTTTATTAAGAGCCACACAAAACCCTTCACAAACTTTGGGTCATACTGATGATTTTTCTCAGTTACAGGATGCCGTTATCATTACCCAATTTCAAGCTACCACCCTTTGAAATAGCAATGTCAAAACTGAAAAAAACTAAAGGTTTAGTGTTCTTTGCACAGTCCTCTTTCCACCTTGTACAAGGAAATAGCCTTTTACAGCCGGAAGCGTTGGCTTGACTTTGATGCTTGGGCTTCTTTGAAGCTCCGGCCGGGTGGTGGTCTATTCCCTGGAGCTCTTGTGTCCTCTTGACACCTCCAGTTCCAGCCAACACAAGGTCCAGTCACCTCCAATTCCCAGGCCAAAGTCTGGTCCCGTCCAGTTCCCGCTCCAAGGCAGGCCAACGTCCAGTCGCCTCTCTTTCCCGCTCCAGTCTTTAGACCTTTAGTCCCAGCCCCTCGGCGACAAGGGATCCAGTTTTTGTCTGTGTTGACCAGATGGCCAGAGCGGAATGGACCTCTGACCCTACTTCAATGCTCCTCGATGTGCTGCTGTTATTTCCTGTTTGTTGTTTTAATTTTGGAACATCCTGTTTTCTGTTTAGACTTAATGCATTACCCTTTCCCTGGTTAGCGCAGTGCCCCTCATTTGAAACACTATTGACAACTGAAAATGTCTACTTATTTATCTGTACTGTATAAACTGAATTTGAAACTGGAACCAGGAAAATGCAACAAAATGGAGAGCTGTGAAGTGAATTCACGAGTCAGATGGCATATTCTGGACAGATTGGCAGGTTTACACTAACATTGAAAGCCGCACGGTGGTTGAGTGGGTAGCAAATTGGCCTTACAGTCAGGAGATTCAGGGTCCGAATCTCCGTTGGGTGATGTGTGTGGAGTTTGCATGTTCTCCCCGTGCGTGCGTGGGTTTCCTCCCTACATTCCAAAAACATGCATGTTAAGTTCATTGGCGACTCTAAATTGTCCACAGATATGATTGTTTGTCTGTATGTGCCCTGCGATTGACTGGCGACCAGTCCAGGGTGTACCCCACCACTCGCCCAAAGTCAGCCGGGATAGGCTCCAGCATACCCGCGGTCCTAATGAGGTTAAGCGGCATAGAAAATGAATGAATGAGTGAAAGTACTCCCTGCTTCTCGCACCCCGCCTGACAGTCCCCCCCCAACATTTCTTCTTTACAAGTGCAGTTGGACTAGCATTGTATTGCATTTCTGTGATTCCACTGTAGCGCGTACAGTTTGGCTTCATGTTTGGAGGAGTGAGGCTGAGCGAAGATGTGAGCGCTGGCCGTGCTGTCAGCTTCTAAATAACGTTCAACGTGCTCGGCCAGCCACCTCCACACACACAACTTGAAAAGAATTCATCACGCTTGGCGAGCGTCGGCGTTTCTCGCTGCCTCTCCTGACTGACAGTTGACGGCTACTTAAACATCAGTGTCGCTCGTTCGATGTTCCGGCTTCTCGCTGACGGTGGCGGCGCTGACGGCGGTGGTGGGCACAGCCTCAAGAGAGCCGCCATCCGTTGGGGCGGGGTCAAGGACTGCCAGCCAGTGACAGCTCTGTTTAAGCTGAAGCGACGTGAAGTCGTTGTGCATCCTAACGACAGAGGACCCCCCCTTGCTGCATCGGGGGCGTCCGCCTTCCCACACCAGAAGACTGCAGTTAGTTTGAGTCAGGAGGGAGTGGTAGTGGAGGTATCAGCTTTGTTTTATTCATGCTCTCTGTTGCAATATTAAGCCGGTGATCGAGCCATCCTTGACTGACCCCTTCTCCTCACATTCAGCCCCACCCTTTGGAGGTCTAATTTATGCCACGGCATGCATTTTACACATTTACCATTAACATTGCATCTGTCAGAGCAGGCCTATGTGTGCCTCCACACGCAAATGAACATGCACGGCAGCAATTTGAAGACTAAGAATGACACAATGTGACAATTTCAGCAAATGCTGTTGGTAAAAATGAGCAATGACAGCGGTAATGGCTCATCTTAACAAAACCCACACAGATCAGCACACAAATAGTTGCTTGACTAAGACAAAAAGTATACATTTGTAATAAATGCCACCCCTGGCTTTGACTGCCATGAATACAATGGCAACATTATTTACATTCACTGAGGTGCAAACAGCATCTTATTGTAGACGCAGTGCTTTTCAAATAGTGGGGTGGGGGTGCGGTGAACTGTCAGGGCAGATCTGACAACAGGTGTGAATTTGTCCCACTCAGCAAACAATTTGACTCTTGAATAAGCTTGTAAGAGTCACTGCTCTCCATTTTGTTGCATTTGACCCCGTTTTAGTTTTAAGTTCAGTCTGTACAGTACAGATAAATAAATAGATATGATCAGTTTCTGGGGCAAAAACATGTCTGGCCCCCAGTGGGGCATGGCAGAAAATAATTAAGATCCAGTGCTGTTGAGTCACGTGAAGATATTTTTGGGTAACTGCTAGGTGTAGGTAATGCTGCAAATACAGGGCCAGTATTGCTGAAACCCGTACATTTCTCGTGAAAAAAAATTCCTGATCTTGAAATATGGTTGTCTTGAGACCCCCAACCCCTCGGGACAACCCGATGCACCAGATTGGGTCAGCGAAAACGAGACAAAACAAAATTTGAACATCAATTTTTAGAAAAGTGAAATGAAAAAATAGGACTGGACAGTCAAACTTTTTTATTTAACCGAGTCCCAAAACATTGCAGCTGCGTTTTAAAATGTATATCGTCCCACAAATTTACACTTAACGATATTATTGTCAACATTTTTTGAGAAGAAATAAACCACTGTTTGTATGTAAAAATAAAAATACATAATAATGCAATATTTTCTTCTCTGTAAAGTTGCTGAATTGGCGCTTGTGACATGAATATTGTCCCAGGATATTCGTACTTTCTTTCAAACGTTAGCAGCATTTCCAGAAATGCTGGCTTTTTAACAGCTCTGAAGAGCAGCATTTCTTTTGCAATGACCTTTTTATAAATATACAACATGTATTTATAAATAGTCGACAAACAGCCAGCGGGTCCAGGACAGGGGAGAGGGGTATCCAAGAGATCCAAGACCATCACGCCATGAATGGCCATAAAATAAGAGTTGAATGTGGTGAATGTTTGATACGTGCTGACACCTCAGGGTGTGATGCTCCTGAATGGAGAGCGTTAGCAACAAATAATGGAGGTGTAAATGCTGAGCTAGACACAATGACACCCACAAACATTCACGCAGATTCATTTGTGTCGAGTCAGACAGAAGAATGTCCATCATTTCTAACCTGTCTTATCCTCATTACTGCAAATGAGGAGTCATTTTTATTATTATTATTATTTGTTTGCTGAATTTCGGGTGGGGAACCCACCCCCATTCTTTCCTAAACCTCAAACCTCAGGGGCCCCGGGTGGAAACATGAGGACAGGGGAGGGAGCGGGAGATTTGCTTAACAGCCCAGCCTGTCACTGGCTCTCTGTTCTCAAACAGTCTAAGAAGTGGCCCGACTTGGAATGGAATGACGCTTTGGTGTCACTCAAATTGCTGTGGAGCAAAAGTTGGAATAGAAGTGGGGAAAAGTTACCAGCTTGTATTGTTGAAAAGAATACATCAGATCCTCTGTCGATTGGTGAGTTTCGTTTCGACAACAGCAATGTCGGCCGAGTTTAACCCTGGGATGAAACTTAAACACTCTATGCAGTACACATGAAGGACATATAAAGTACAGTGGTCAAAAATAACAACTTCTTACTTTTATCTAATTCGTTGCACTTTTCACTTTTACTTTCTTTGACCACCTCTGCTTTAGTTATGACTATCCAGGAGCAGAGATCCCTTTGCATGTTCAAAGGCATAATCTTTATCATGATGGTTGTAGCAGCAATATTGGACAACATTTCTCCCCCTTCTGAGTATTTTACGGAAACTCTCACTGTTCTGTCTTACTTATCACTGTCCGTTTCACAGAAGCAGACCCTGCCAAATGTTCAAAGATGGCACCTTTATCCTTCATGATGGTTGTGGCGGCAGTGCTGGTTGACATTTTTTCACTATTTTGAGCATTATACGGTGTCTAATTCACGTCACTTTTCACTATCACTTTATTTAACTGTGTCTGCCTCAGTTATAACTGTTCATTTCATAGGAGTAGATCCTTTCACATGTTCAAAGGCAATCATTATCAATTCATGATGTTCGCGGGAGAAATGCTGGTCCACATTTCTCCACCTTCTTAGTATTTTACTGTGTTAGATTCACCTCACTTTCACTTTCTTTGATCGTGAATGCCTTAGTTATCACTGTTCATTTCAAAGGAGCGGATCCTGCCAAATGTTCAAAGATGGCACCTTTATCCTTCATGATGGTTGTGGCGGCAGAGTTGGTTGACATTTTTCCACTATTTTGAGTCTAATTCACTTTTCACTATGACTTTTTTTTTTCTTGTCCAGCATCATAACAGCTGAATGGGAGTCAAGCTGCCTTTAAATGCTGAGCAAAATGTGTTTGCCGAGGGAGAGTTCATAATCCAAATGAGTCTCCCTTGACATTTGACTGCGTTTATTATGAATTTTGTTGCGCCACATTTCGATGCCGGACCTGACCTGAAAAGGGACGGGTGGAGGGTGGGGTGGGGGATATAAGAAAGCGTGCAGAAGAACCTCACAAACATATTTCAACCATATTATAAACAACCATGATAATCACAATTTCAGCAACAACCAGAACAGTCACAGAGCAAAATGAGCAAAAATACAGGAAAAATAAAATAAAAAAATAAATAAATATGTATATATAATTTTTTATATATATACACACATACACATATATATACATATATACACACATATATATGTATATATACATACATACATACACACACACATACTGTGTGCATATACTGTATATGTATACACACATATACATACATACATACATATGTACTAATAATGATAAACATACAAGAAAAACAAGGAGAAAAGAAACAGAACCTCTTGAACAATGACCATCCAGATGACACGTGCAACAAATCTACATTAAATCTACATTACTCTGCAGTGACAGGACAATTGCATCAGAGCGAAACAGAGAACGAGAAGATGTTCGTGGTGAACACAGCCATGCATCCCAAACCACACTTCCTCCAAAAGCAAGGGTCCGACCAGGAAGACGCCGTAGCACGGCCCCCCAGCAGGCTCCCTACAGAGGGGAAGGCCCGACCCCGCCCCCAAGAGGCAACCGCGAGTTCACTCCAAAGAGGTGCAAGGGAGACCCGGCCGGACACCACTCGGCAGCCGAGCAAGGGCCACCAGGGGGGCCCGTGCGCCAACCGCCAGAAGACCCGCCGGGGGCCGGCCAGCTTCGGGCAAGCAGGACAACCGCACCCGGGCACAGAAGCCACCCAACGCTCAAAGCAGGGGCCATATTCAACACCCCAGGAGCTCCAGGCCGCCCCAGACACAACTGCCGCGGGCCATCGCCTTCCCCGACGCCAAAGGCAGGCGCCCGTAGAGGGCCCATGGGTTTACCCCTCCCCAAACAGTGCCCCGTCCACCCCACCCCCAGTGCTCACACACCCCAGCCCCAGTACCCACACCAAACCCTGTTCCCCCACTCACACATGCCAACACGCATACACCCACACACCTACATTTTCACTATCACTTTCTTTGACCACGTCTGCTTTAATTGTGCCTGTTCATTTCATAGGAGTAGATCCTTTCGCATGTTCAAAGACAAAATCTTTATCTTTCAGAGACGTGGCAGCAATGTTGATCCACATATTTTCACCTTCTGAGTAGTTTAAATTCACTTCACTTTCACTTTCTTTGAGTGTGCCAGTCTTAGTTCTCACTGTCCATTTCAAAGAAGCATATTCTGCCAAATGTTCAAAGATAGCAATTGTATCCTTTGTTGATGCCTGTGGCGGCAGTGTTTGTGAACATTTCTCCACCTCTTGAGCATTTTATTTAATTCACTTCACTTTTCACTGTCGCTTTCTCAGACCGCATCTGTCTTAGATATTGGTGTCATTTTATAGGAGCAAATCCTTTCACATGTTCAAAAAGAATAATTATCCTTGACGATGCAGCCATCGTTGATAGCTTTTTTCTGCTTTCTGAACATTTTCTTCACTTTTCAGTTTCACTTTCCTTTTCTTTGACAAACTGCAAAGCGTACCTAATGTTTAGGAAACACAATGAAGGAAAAAAGTTAACTAAAAAGGTAGAAAACCAACATATTCTATGAGATTTCCTGTTCCGGTTCGGGTCAGTGGAAATGCAAGAAGACGTGGTACTGCTAAGTGGAAATAAAGTCTTTTCTTTAGCCCCGCCTCCCATCATGGCGGCATGCAGCCAAAGTTTAAGGCTCACTCCTGGATGTGTTCAGTCAGCAGCTCGCACGTCGTTGGTCCAAGCACACAAGAGGGGATTGAGCAGAGAGCAGTGCTAATTGGGACAGAAGATCGGGGTCGAGAAGAACGGGGCAGGCGGCGTGGAGGTGGGGAGGGTGGGGTGGGGGTTTGCTTGTACAGGGAGGCCTCCGGGCCCTCCAGTGGCTCACTCTACTTAATGATGCGTCTCCCCTGTAATTAGCAGACGGTAATTAACGCCTGCATCACTTGGGTCTCTGCGGGTCACGTTCTCTCTCTCTCTCTTCTGGCTCGCCACGTCCACGGCCGAGTTACATCCTCCTGGCTCACGTTCTGCACACTTCCTGCGTGTGTCTACCCATGCTTGTGTTTGTTTTTTGCATTCATATGTGAATGTCGCTCCCCGGGCCGCACTGTGGACCAGTGGTGAGCGTGCCGGCCTCGCAGTCAGAAGATGGAGGGTTCAAGTCTCCACCGGAGTTTGCATGTTCTCCACATGCTTGTGTGGGTTCCCTCTGTGTACTCCGACTTCCTCACAGCTTGGTCAGGCCCCAGCTCACTGGGGACCCTGATTAGGACAAGCACTATAGAAAATGAATGAATGAATGTCACTGTCCTTACGTGTGTGTTGAAACAATTGATAGGCTCCCGCGACCCTAATGAGGATAAGCGGCACAGAAAATGGATGGATGGATGTTCCCATAGAAAACAATGAGTTCCAGTATCAACGGTGTCCATTCTAAAACCTTCAGTGAGTGTACAGGCAATGTTTTGTCACATCCTTAAATGTCATACAAATGTAAAAAGAAGCTAACCAGTCTTAATATAAAACACTTACCTTTAATGACGATGACAAAATGTAGATTCTTTTTCTGTTTTTAACAAAAACACCAGAAACATACATTTATGAGTTGTAAAATCATGGCAAATAAATTTACTAGTGTAGCATCGCAATACCATGAGGAAAAAATGTAATTTTCACAATAGTTTGTGCGGTGATTTTTGCAATATTAGTAACAAACAGACAAATAAAGTTGCTGTTTTGGGAAAAATAGAGTTGGGAAAAAAGATGTCATACTACGATAACAAAGTCAAAATAATAATATTAAAATCAAAGTGAAAAATGAAAAAAACCTAAATGGAAACAGTTGAGATATTAGTAACATTGAAAACCAACCAGAGGACTAATGGAAAAACGAACAGTCAAGTAGAAATATTACACAAAATGAATTATATTTATTTATAAAAATAGAACCTATGTGCCCTGCAATTGACTGGCGACCAGTCCGGGGTGTACCCCGCCTCTTGCCCAAATCCAGCTGGGATAGGCTCCAGCATACCCGCGACCCTAATGAGGATAAGCAGCATAGAAAATAATTTAATGAATGAACATCCAACAAAAAATATGAGCATAAGTAAAATCATGGGAACAAAATGCATTTTTCATAATTATTTCTTGCAGTAATTTTTAGTTTTGCAATATTAGTAACAAAACAAAAAATAAAGTTGCAACTTCGGGAAAATTTGGTTGGATAAAGTAGTGATATCACAATAATAAAGTGATAATGAAAATATTATGGGAGTAAGATCACAGTGCTGTGAAAAAACAAGACGACAGTTGAAATATTGGTAAAATTGAAAAACAAAAACATAAATAATGGAAAAACGAGCCCTAATTTTATAAGAACAGTAATAATACCCACTGTTGCGACCATAAACCACGCTAACCCAAGTTAAACGTTTGCTCTGAACCGCTCATGTCACTCTCCCTTGTTTATAGCATAGCCGTTAATAAGGACGGTTGTCTCATCCATGCAACGTTACTGCTGCCTTATTGCCGCCAGAATGCTACATATCACTTAGAGATAACATCAGTCAGCAATTAATATATTAATTAATTTCGGATAAGGGCCGCACGGTGATTAAGTGGGTAACACATTGACCTCACAGTCAGGAGGTTCAGGGTTTGAATCGCCATTGTGTGGAGTTTGCATGTTCTCGTGCAAACTTGTGCGTGTGTGGGTTTTCTCCGGGTACTCTAGTTTCCTCCCACATTCCAAAAACATGCATGTTAGGTTAATTGGCAACTCTAAATTGTCCTTAGGTATGAATGTGAGTGTGAATTCTTGTATGTCTATATGTGCCCTGTAATTGACTGGCGACCAGTCCAGGGTGTACCCCGCCTCTCGCCCAAAGCCAGCTGGGATAGGCTCCAGCATACCGGCGACCCTAACGAGGATAAGCAGTAGAGAAAATGAATGAATGAATTTCGAAGAAAATTGGTATAGCGAGGGATAATCCTACTTTGCGGAAATTCACTTATTGCGGTCGGGACTGGAACCAGTTAAACACAATTCACAATGGATTACCGTACTTCATCTCTTCATAGCCCTTGTTGAGCCGTGAAGAAGAACTCACTCTGTGTATGCAAGTCTATTCAGGAGACCTCGATCTGTCGGGCTGAAGAGGCCCTCACCTTCAGGCTACTTTAAATATTAAGTCAGCGGAGGCCTGCATGCATATTTCAATGCATTCCTTGTCGTGTGTATTTGAACCAAAACAAAACATTCCATGTACTTTTTCTTGCGTTTGATGACGTGCAGTCCTTTTACTGCACAGCGGCAGCACGGAAAGCGTGGGGCGGCAGCAGAAACAAAACGCCAGGCAAAGAAGACGCAGATGGCGGCACACAAAACACAATATGCTTTCGCTGGCTCGCTCTGTGACCGTTAATAAAACATGGAGCTGCTGAGACTATGGTCCCGGACAAAAATATTCCTAAATTAATAAGGCATATTTATTTCATTCAGCGTCCCCTTTTCATCCCTTTTCTCACTCGCCCCCTGGGGGCGGGGTCATGTCGGGTGGCCGCCGTATTAATTGAATTTCAATGTGACCTTGTGGTGGCGATATTGATCTGCATGGAGTGTGCACGCCTGCCTCGCCAGCTCAAGGTTGGCCAATGTTTGTCAGAGTTGGGAGGGAGGTGGCTGAGGAGTTGTGCTGAGTCGGGCGATCAAGAGCAAAGTGGAAGGGCAGGCTGTTACCTGACGTACAGCGAGTGCGGAGGATGTGATGAAGAGCAGAGGATTGCCAGGTGAGGAAGAGAGAGGAAGAGAGACTCCTCTGACCTACTTTAGGGGGCCCACCCCCCTCCGCCACCCCGTTAGCAGCTCCCTCTTCTGGTGCAAAGCAGTCATTGCAGCCATTTCACTCATTAATTGCTTTCTCAAAGCCTGAACCAGCAGCTGGTTTCTGTTGGTCCGCACATGGGACGAGGTGGTGAGGATGGCGCCGCAAATGTCATTGGCTTCAGACTGCTGGATGACATGCAGAGAACATATTGGAGGGTGGGTGGGGGTTGTCGCATGTGTTGCAAGGGTGCTGTGTCACGCCTCAGCGCGAGAATGACGCAGCACCAAAGTGTGTTGGTGTGCGTGGGCAGCAAGGACCCTGAAGATCCACGTGTTTTTTCTTCTTTACTCCCGCAGCCTTCTACCCTTCTTTATCAAATTGTTGCCACTCGCAACTTTTTTTGGCCCCAAGGTGGGTTATTTAGCAGTCTTACCCTGTAAAGAACAGACAATGAGTCACCAAAGTGTAGAGTACTTATTACAGCAGTTAGTTTTGCACGATATAGCGTAGCAGAGACAGTGTCCGAGAACCGCTGCAAATATGTGCTGAACATTTTGGACCAAAAACGGGGCCTTTAAAAACCAGCCTTTTTGTGATTGGCATGCAAGTGTAAAATCGTTTTTGAATAATTTGAAAAACAATACATTTCCCCAACTTAATTTTCAAATTGTATTGTTTTGTTTCTCAAAATATTACAACTCTTTAAAAAATAGCATTTCCATGCGACTGAAATGTGTTTTATTTTCCCTCATAATATGAAAAAAAAAATGTCAACCTTTCTTCTTGATAGAGTACAACCTTTTTCTCCTTAATATGACTTTATTCTTGTAAAATTACTGCTAATTTGTTTTCATTTTTGCTAGTTTTTGTTTTTCATGTTTTCCACATTTGTTTTTATTTTCTATTTCTGTTGGGGGTTTTTTCCCCAAGATTTTCAACTTCTCTTTTGTAAATGTTCTTCTCACAATTATGAGTTTATTCCTGTAATATTTTGTTTTTTTCCACAACCAAATTTTCCAAAAAAATTAAAATTTTATAATTTTTTTGTTTGAAACTCATATTGTGACTTAAAAAAATATTGTCTTATAACTTTAATGTTTGAACTTTATGCTACTAATGTGATATTATTGTTTCTTAAAATATAAAAAACATAAAACGACTTTGTCTCTTTAAGATTCCAGATTTTTTCCTGCTGTTGATTATTCCATTTTTGCTTTTTTTCTGTGTACCGTGGGCCACAAAAAAAAAGCGTGGCTCGCACTTCGGGTACTCCTGCCTTAAATGTTAATTTGTTAATTTATCATTCCATTCATCATTCATATGCATTTGTTATTGTTTTCTTTTATTGTAAAACTATAAAAATGTGTTTTGTCCAAACATTTTTGGCTTTCTGGAACGGAAGAATTGGATTTACATGATCTCCTATGGGAAAAATTGATTTAGTAAGCATCTGTTTTGGTTAGAGTCGGACCTTCTGGAACCAATTAATGATGCTAACCAAGGTTCCAAATGATACTTTTCTTAAAAGTCTGTCTCTGACGTCTTCCGCCACCCGTGTCCACGCCGATGTCGGGGACTAATGCGTACACGCGAGGTTTAATAGCCATTGATCGTCCGCCATTAATCACCGTGCTTTGTGATTACCTGGCATGGCCGTATCGACGTGCCATCGATCCACGCCGTCCCCGCCACTTCCGCCGCCGCCTCTTTGAGCTCACTGTCGTTTAGCAATTAGCTGCTGCAATTTTGTGATGACGACACCCCCGAGGAGTCGGCGCCGCGGCTGGATGGCTCCCCGGTGGTGTTCTGAATTACAGAAGACAAAGCAAAGCAACATGCAGATCACATCCAATAAGAGGTCGTACAACTTTAACCGTCGGTTTGTGTGTGTGTGACCCTGCAGAGTAAAACCTGCATGGAGCAAGCCGAGGTCAGAAATTCTTTAGAGCTCCCCTGAGCTGCGACCCTTTTGTCTCATCTTGTTCAAAAGTGACTGGCGCCTCCTTTGAAACGCTGGTCTTGACTTCCAAGTCAGTCGCTCGGGGAGCAAGCTCAGGAGTTGTGTGTGTGTGTGTGTGTGTGTGTGTGTGCTTTACAGTATTCGACATAAGTGAATACTTCCCTCATACTTGAGCCAGCGTTTTACTCTATCTTGTCAAGGGACAACACTATCAAACGTCAACGTGGTTATGCTTTAGAGTAGTCAGTGTTCTTAAATATGCACTAAAAAAGGACACAGCCATTATTGTCTAAATAGCTTGGAACACGAGCAAACATGTCCAAATTGTGAATATTCAATGTAAGCACCATTGTTAGCACCGCCTTAATCCTCTTAGGCGTAGAAAACCACGCTTCATGACTGGGATCCTCCACCTTCCTTCCTTCCGTTTGAGGATGCCCCACAGGTGCTCAGTTGCTTTCAGGTATGGAGGGGGTGTTTGGGGTCATTATCATGTTGGAAATATGCCATGCCACACAGTGTACACGTTGGAACTCGTCTTTCCTTTCAATGAACCGCAGCTCCCCCCAGTGCCGGTAGCGCTCGTGCGTGCTGCCACCGCCGCCATGCTTGACTGTTTTGTTTTGCTACTAACTTGTGTTGCCAGGTTTTTAGACAGCTGCGTGTTGACTCGTTTTCAGTGAATAGTAAATCAATACCGTCATCCCTTGCTATAGTCCCGAGTATTGATAATTAATAAATGATTTCATTAGTATTAGTATTATTATTTTATTAATCTCCAAGAGAAATTCACGTTTCAAGCAGCTCTCCAAAAATGCGCTAATCAGCGTGCCATAATCACTCACAACATAAAACAAGAAGGGCGAGACAGGAGAGGTAAGAGAAGAAAATAGAATAAGAATAAATACATACATAAATATGCATTGGTTGACTTCCAATTACCGGTGCATTAATACATAATCAGAAATAATAATGCTGAATAATAACTATGAAAAAAATACATAATAACAATACATCATTAGGTAAAGGGTCCGGTCCTGTGTGTGTTTCTATCACTCCCCCTGTGTTGTATTGCAATGGCGTGGGAGAGGAATGATCTGCTCAGTCTTTCGATGGAACAAGACAGTGAAACTGCTCTTTTGTTGGGAGATGGTGGATGATGATGCTAGTTGTCCATGATGGAAAAGAGCATCTTCTGTGTCCTTTGCTCTGCCACAGATGTCAGGCTGTCCAGCTCAGTGCCAGTGACAGAACCTGCCCTCCTCACCAGTTTGTCCAACCATGTGGCATCCTTCTTCTCCAGGCTGCTCCCCCAGCATACTAAAGCATACAGGAGGGCGCTAGTCTGGTAGAAGTTCTCTAGCAGCTTCTTGCATACGTTGAAGGACGCCAGCCTTGCCAGGAAGCACCGACGGCGCTGTCCTTTCCCTCACAGAGCATCCGTGTTGGCAGTCGGCCTGAGACAGTGATCCAGGTGAAGCCAGCGGGACCCCTAAGTGGGTCGGCCAGGACCACCTGCGTAGCGGAGACGGCAAGATGCCTCCGGGGGTCGGCCAGGACAGCATGCTTGGCAGAGACAGCAGGACGCTTGTGGGGATTGGCCGGGACGGTGAGGCAGGTGAAGTCGGTGGGACGCCTCCGGTGGTCAGCCAGGGTGGTATGCGTGGCGGAGACGGAGGGACTCCTCTGGGGTACGGCACATGAGCAGAGTTGGAGCATTGGGCGAGCTCCAGCGGGCGGAGACAGAGAAGGGAAAAGAGGAACTAAGGCATAAAAAAGAACATAAGCGAAACTATCACGCAGGCTACGGCATCGTTGTGACAGAATCCTACTTCACTAAGCGCGTCAGGTGTGGAACCAATTAAGTGCGTTTAACGAGGGACTGCAGCACTATTTGATTCAAGTAGTGTGTGGTTGATGTATGTGTGTTAGACTTAGGCTTATGAAATATGAATGCCTTTTTTCTGCATGCTTGTCAAAGCCAAGTGCAAACTGTCATATTTTATGCTGCCGTATGTGGAATACGCTCACATTCTAGAATATCCATCCATTTTCTATACTGCTGCTCCGCATTAGGGGCGTCAACAGCAGTGTCCAAAACAACAGCAAAAATGTAAACAATCAACAGTAATTAAACAAGAATAAAGTCAAAACATCATGAGAAGAAAGTTGTAATCTAATGAGAAAAAAGTCCAGATTTTACGAGGGTAACGTCATAATATTGTAAGGAAAGACATTTCAGTCTTGTTAGTATCATCAAGTTGAGATATTAAAAAAACAAAATGTGTTTTTTAAATATGGGAAAAAGAAGTTGTAGTTTTTACAAAGTTAGGTTGTGCCAAAGTTTATTATTATGGGACTAAAGTAAAACAATTTAAGGGAAAAAAGCCATAATATTACAAAAATAACCTTTGTGACAACTGCCAATATTTAAAGTATAAAGATTTCTGGGGAAAAAAGAGCAAAGTTGATGTTAAGAATCCACTTTCTTTACCTACATCACATAGCTGATATGCAATTTTTCTTCAACGATATGTAACGTGGCCGCACGGTGGCTGACTGGGTAGCACGTTGGCCTCACAGTCAGGAGGTTCAGGGTTCGAATCTCCGTTGGGCATCTCTGTGTGGAGTTTGGATGTTCTCCCCGTGCGTGTGTGGGTTTTCTCCGGGTACTCCGGTTTCCTCCCACATTCCAAAAACATGCATGTTAGCTTAATTGCCGACTCTAAATTGTCCGTAGGTATGAATGTGAGTTTGAGTGGTTGTTTGTCTATATGTGCCCTGCACTGGTGACCAGTCCAGGGTGTACCCCGCCTCTCGCCCAAAGTCAGCTGGGATAGGCTCCAGCACCCCCGTGACCCTAATGAGGATAAGCAGTATAGAAAATGGATGGATATGTAACGTCTTAGCATATCTACATTTACAGAATAGTGGCATCCTTTCAGTTTTCACAATGTGGCCCTTGTTGTAAAAAGTTAGGACGCCCCTGTTCAAGAAGAAGCACCTTAAAGAGTCTAAAGGCCATGTCCTTCATTTGGCTTCCATCATCTACTTATGCTTCCATTCGGCTGCCCTCCATCCCTTTAGCAAAGTAAGCGTGTGATATGACTCAAAGTCAGATCGGGTCTCTCAATCAAAGCCTTTCTTCTGCCTTGAAGCACTTTTCTCCACCAGGGTGAATGAAGAAGGCAAACAAGGTCGCCGCACCATTAACTTGTCTTTGCCCCCTCCCTCACTTCCAATGTTTATTAATTCCACCCCCTCAACTTTAAGATGAGAGCCCTTTTCGTCCTCCATGCCTCCCCTCGGCCCGCAACACTAAAGGCTGATGAAACAGTGAAGAAAGTTGTCTAACGAGAAGGCATCACGCTTCTCTTCAGGCACGTCGCTGTGCAAAGACACTGGGATTCTTTGCAGCGCTTACACACCCAGTGACACACACTCCCACAGCAGCATGCTCAAAATGATTTCAAAACAATGTGTGTGCGGGTCGTATGCGCATGTAACGCCTGCTCGTTAGCAGTTTAAGGTGGAGATTAAACAGACGCAAAGCGCATCATAAAAAGTCATAAAAAAAGAGTCCTTACGCTTATCCCTTTGGTGTGCTTGCACACTGGAAGGGGGTGTTGCAGTGGAGGGAGAGACTGGCTTACTGGGAGGAGGAAGTCTTGTTATTATTTATCCCGGTAGATTCTTTCACATGCTCAAAGATGCCGTCTTTATCCTTCACAATACGACTAATGTTGATCAGACATTCTCCACTTTCTGAGCATGTTACAATGTTAAATTTCACTTTACTTTTCGCTTTCACTTTCACTTTGATTGTCTTGTTGAAACAGCCATTTCAAGGGCATGTCCTCTTCCGCATAAGGCAACATGACCTTTTCAAGTATTTTGACATATGCAAACTGATCCATGATCCCTGCTATGGGATAAATAGACCCAACACCATAGTAGGAGAAACATGCCCATATCATGGTGCTTCACTGTCTTCACTGTGTACTGTGGCTTGAAATCAGAGGTTGGGGGTCGTCTCACAAACTGTCTGTGTCCCTTAGACCCAAAAAGAACAATTTTACTCTCATCAGTCAGTCCACAAAATGTTCCTCCATTTCTCTTTAGGCCAGTTGATGTGTTCTTTGGCAAATTGTAACCTCTTTTGCACATGCCTTTTTTTTTAAAAGAGGGAAATTGTGGGGGATTCTTGTAATTAGATTAGCTTCACACTGACATTTTCTAACTGTCACAGTACTTACAGGTAACTCCGGACTGTCTTTGATCATCCTGAAGCTGATCATTGGCTGAGCCTTTGCCATTCTGGTTATTCTTCAATCCATTTTGATAGTTGTCTTCTACCGCATGTCTACGGTTTTGCTTCCAGTTTAAGGCACTGGAGATCATTTTAGCTGAACAGGCACAAATATTTTGCATCTCTTGATAAGCTTGTTTTCTCTATTACAATCCATTTTTTAATCAAAGTACGCTGTTCATCTGAACAATGTCTTGAACGACCCATTTTCCTCAGGCTTTTGAAGAGACATGCACGTTCAACAAGTGCTGGTTTCATCCTTAAATGGGGACCACCATTGAATGCCACACTATTTTTTTATAATCTAAACATTTACTTTTTTCGTATCTGCTATGTTTTTAGTATGGTGGACTGTAAAAAGAACCAGTTCATGTCTTAGTCAATACATCTTATGAAGATGAAGCTGAAGAATTTGTAGTGTTGTTTTGTGTTTTAGGGGGCTACACTTCTGCTGAAGAGCAGCCAGAATTCCCACTTGTGCTTCCAGTGCAAACCGTGTTCTTGTGACAGACAGGTGGCCCAGTGACCAGGCTCAAGATGGAAGTCAGGTAGCTTTTCGCATGTCAAACATCAAGAGATTTGATGGACTTGCAGCCATTAGACGCTCTGCTCGTCAACATCTGTCCTTCTCCACCGGCGTCCTTTGGAGAATTGTGGAAGTGCTAAAAGCCGCTGCGGTGCTGACGGGCTGCACTTCCATGACTGTGCACAGAAACACCAGCTGGTTTCTGCTGTTCTTGGTGGGGATTTTTAGACGGACCTCTGATGGAATACGAGTGCGGATATAGCATGTCAAGCATGAGGCTTAGCTGCTGTCTACGCATACACTCAGTAATACACAGATTTAAGGGAGGTCTTTAGAAGTTGTGGTTTCCTGTACTTGTAGACCATGGGTACCATCACTACAGCAGGTGATTTTAATGATCAACACCGCCTTCAATTTGAGGGAAGGAGCTCATCCATTAAAGCTCCTGCTTTAGTGACCGTCTGGAAAGAAACCAGAGACCCCTGGTGTAGACGGAAGCGGACACTGCTCTTGTGTCAAAGCTCTTCTTAAAGCCCTCATTGAACATGAAGAGCAGGTTCTTGATCTTCTCTTGTAGAAGTTAAATGCACGAGATTGGATGCGATGATGAGCGCGTGAGCAGCTTTCCATTCAGCTCAGTCCCTTGAGTGGGCGAGTTCACCAGGCAGCTCTGACAAGCGAGAGGACCCTTGATCATGTCGGTGATCTAAGTGGACATGAAGCTTCCAAACCTCCAGGGCCTCGCAGATGCACCTTGCCGCCTTCTTATGCTCGCCCGCCTCTCGTGTTAGCGTCGTCGCCATGTTGCCCTTGGAGCCTTGCGTCACATGCATGACATTCATCATGTTCTTGGCCGTCCGTCAAAATCAAGGAGCCTGTCAAGCTGTCAAAGCGCGCTGAAATAAAATAATAAAATGCGTCTTTAATGAAGCAGGGGTCGTTTAAGATTGATGAAAGGCTCTTTGGAGCCGGCGACAATAGGTCTGTATTACGTTTGAATTCAAATTGCTTGCATCATTTCTGAGGAAATGTGGAAAAGCAGCCCACTCTCTGGCGGTTTCTACACAAGGCGTCGCTTTGGCACACGCATTACCTCGCCTTTTGATCTCCTGGCATGACGAGAACAGAACCTGGAAAGAAATTTGACAGTTTCCAAAAAGAGGAGAAATCAAGCTAATGGCATTCATTTTTATGTCCTTCGAGACTTCTGTAGCTGGACTTACAGCAGTCATTGAGACCAGAAACCCTAGTAGTTTCCGGGAGCGTGCTCTACGTAATCAGATAACTGTCAATGAGCAACCTTGCCAAAATCATTATCAAAACAACAAGACTCTTTAATGAGTGGTTGACCACCAGCGGCTTTATCTAGCTCTGCATGCACTGTCATGTGTGTTACACTATAATAGGTTCCCAAAATAGCTCACAATAAGTGAAATCCGCAAGGTGGCCAACTTTGTTATTTTACAATTATTATATATGTTTTAAGACTGTAAAACCCCTCACCACCCACTTTATACACTTTTCTCAGTCTTTTCTTTAAACGCTCTTTAAGTTTTTTAGATTTTTAAAAATAAGTGTCATGTTTTGGCTGCGGCGTGGTGGATGCTCCCCTGGGATGTGGAGCAAGAAAGAGAAGATAAGTGCAGGTAAAATCCTTATTATTATCATTATTACATGTTACATGCAGCAGCACATTCGGTACTGCCCAGGAAGGCAGGGAAGAGATTGACAAATAGTCTACAGTCCCGTACCCAATCAGGATGCAGAACACAATGTGTGGGTTCTCTCTTAGCCAAACAGGACGTAGACACAACACAGGGGTTTTCCTTTAGCCAATCATGATGCAGATACAACACGTGGGTTCTCCCGGAGCCAATCAGGATGCAGAACACAATGCACATTCATACCTGTGTAAAAAAACAAAAACAAAAAGCACAAAAGATTCCGCGAAATTGCGAGTCTGTGAACCACGATGTCGAGAGGGACACTGTCATGCTGAGCAGTTTTTGCTCCTTACCATTGTAATAAATAACCACGTGGTCAGAGAGAGCTATAGGCAACCTCCCGGTGTAGTTTTTTATTAACTTGCATTTGAAGTATCATGAGTGGTTAGGATCCGGCGGCGTCATCTAGCTCTGCATGCACTTTAAAATGCTGCTACTCAAATCAAGTCATGCGTGTTACATTTGCTGCACTGTTGTTTGTAAAGAACTCACCAGCAGTATGAATTCTGGCTGAGCAGTTGTGCTCCTTACTGCTGTTACAACATTGGTTCTGTTGCTGCTGTATTGTGCAATATACTTGTTAATAAATGACCATCTGTTGTAGTTTTTTTATTTAATTGCATCCAAAGTGTTTTAGCAGTTGTATTTAGCTCTACATGCGCTTTAAAATGCCGCTACTCAGTTGTTGGTGTGAAACTAGTACATGTTACAATTGGGTATACGCTGGCTGAGCAGGCTTGCTCCGTACCGCTGTTACAACATTGGTTCTGTTGCGGCTACTAATGAACTTAAAAATACAGAAATGGACAAAACAATTTAAAGAGACACACTTGGAAGTCTCCCCAGAAGAGGAGACTGCCTTTGACAGACCCCTTGTTGTTGCTGTAAATGTGTTCTTTTAGCTGCATAGTCTTTCGTAAGGTATGGCTTTATTGGCTGTGTGTGGAACAAATCCTCTCAAGTTCTTGTCTTTATTTTATGTTTGCCCTTGGCTGAGGCGAAGAGGAAGAAAACCCGCTTCTGTCAGCCTCAAAGCCGAGAAGAGCCGTTGAACAAGTGGGAGTTAGTCGCCAAGCAGAAACCTTTTCTGCAGTAGCTGTCAAGGTGGTGGATATGCAGCAATAATACCTGACAGCCTTTGCATTTACTCCTCTATGATATACTGCACAGAGACTAGAGTCTACTCAGATACTGACAAGTTGTCTCCGCTCTGAGGAGGCCAGGGGTAGTTTAATGGCTTGGTGACGTCATGCACATTTTCATGAAGCGAACGATGCCAGTGAGTGGTCCAAATATAACAAATCTATCATCCTTATGAATGGGATGAGTGAATGCTTCTTGTACGTCCTGCAGGTCGCCCTTGTTGCCCGCTCTTGTGAGTAATCGGCACATTTTGCGTCTAAACGCTGGCTGAAGAAAGCGATGGAGGCGAGGCGATGGCGGGCTGCGGCGCTGAAAACAACGCTATCAAAGGAGGTTCTTCAAAGCTGAGCATCCTCGTCTCCTGGGTAATTTGCCATCCTGCATTCTTCCTACTTCAAAGCGCTGCTGCTGTGTTGGAATACTGCAAGTTGGAGTGTTTGGGATGGTGGGGGGCAAGTTGATAGAAATATGGGGTGCAGGGTGGTGGGGCTGGGGAGAGGGGGTCAAATTTCTCTAATACATGCTGACACCAGGCCTGTTTGATATTAGATTCAGGGAAGAGTTTGATTTGTTATCGGCCTTTGAAACTCTTAGGACGTCCTTCAGAGAGGCAGCCCAGAGAGGAGAACACCACGCTGCTTGTCCAAATATGAGAATAACCACTCAGGAGCTCATGATGACATGATGATGCAGTTACTCACTTCATACACTTGACTGGATGGAATTACAATTATAGGATATAACTGCACAACAAAAAATACCGTTTGAGTTTCTCAAGTGTGAACACTTCCCCGACAGGGTCTCTGAGATGATCTATCAACTTGGCCTAAATATGTTACATATTGTTTGTAATTATGATCTCCATTGTTTGATTTTTGAAAGCGGACAGGGAAAATCACATTTATAGTAGCTACTTCTTCATCTAGTTCTTGCTGTTTGGTCTCGTGACACCTTTCAGCGAAATCAGAGTAAACAAATATTCTCCAAACGGATTGTCGACTTTGGTTCAATGTATTTTTCATCAAAATAGCTCTTACCAAAAAGCCAAATAGGTTGCCAAAATTGTGTGTTGCTGCTGATGTATCTGAGTGATCTTTTCCAAAGGTGGAAGGTATAAGACAAAAATGGACGAAGCAAATGCAGAGAACAAGAGACAGATGGACGTCCACCTCAAGTTTTGTTGTTTGCAGTGATCATTTCACTGATGTCTGCTACGAAGGAACACTTTTACAAGAAGCATTTCGCTTTTGCCGGTAACCAGGAAGAAAAGACAAGAAGAACAACGTCAAACTTAGAGTAAGTCCTGTTTTGCGTACATCAGGTCCTTGTTCACTGTTCCATAATTGCGACAAGGCTGTAAAGTAAGATGTTTACATGTTGTATAAACTGCCTTTCCAATCAGGCTACAAAGATCGCTTTACGCTCATTAAGAACCTGATTTAAAACAATAATTGACGGATAAGCAACTCCAGACTAATTTACACTTACATTTCATTTTCTTTTGAAGGCGACCAGTTTTCAATGAACAATGTACAACATAATTACAAACAATACATTTCATGGTCCCTTTAAGTGTAAAACGAAATTAACGACTGTTTGTTCTAAAACTGCATCTTGAAACCACTTAAAAACAAATTTGACTATGTAATAATGATTTTAGTTCTAACTCTAAGGCTGGATAATAAATTCAGAATGCAAACGATACATCGCAACCATTCATTTTTTAGGTTTAAAATAAGTTAACCTTATTAAGCATTTTTTTTAAATTTTCACATTTTTGGAAAGCTTTTTTAAAACTAATATTCAATTTTTTGGGTCTGATCATTCATTATGACCCGGAAAAAGCGCTGCTAGCATTCTAAACTGGTCTAATTCCATTAAATGACTCCTAAAGGCCATTGTAATTACATCTGGACAACCAGATAGTCAGGACCTGGCCTCCAAGGATCCTCGGTGTCACCTCAAAAGAGGATTGTGTCAGGAATGGCATTTGGTGTTAAAATTGAACTACAAATTTGACTTGTTGGAAGTCCTTTTCCTTCCTCCGAAACTTTCTCAGCTTTGCTTAAACAAGCGTGGTGCCGCATGTGTTAGTCATCAAATGACTGGAAGGGTCAGAGTTTAGGAGCATGCTGGCTTGGTGGTTTGTCACCATCATCATCATCATGTGTGTTAATGATCCTGGCAGGAAGCTGCTCGCCATTCTGTGGGATTTAACGGTGACGGCGCTGTACCGCTTCTCCAGATGGCGGGAAGGAAAAAACAGATTCCAAGGCGGCTGGTTGAGCTGTGAAATGATGCTGCAGGCTTTACAAGCACACAGTCGATGGTATAAAAGCAGGGCATGCGCTTGTCTTCGCTATCCGCATCGAGGTGAATTGCAGCTACCAACACGTTGACCGGCACGGAAGCTAGCTGCTCTTATCCAAGGTTCATAACGAATATCCGCCGACATTAACACCACTAATGCGATTCACTCCATGATCTGTATCAACGAATCTCTCTTTTCTAAGATATTTTGCATGTGGACGAAGCATACGTGAATGCCACCATAGGTCTTTGAGGGATGGTCATTCTCCACTGTTATTTTTTTGATATTCTCTCACATGGTTCTCAGGTGAACATCAAAGCGTAATGGAATACTGGTGTCTTCTGGTGTGTGATTGTGCTGCCAGGATGGCATGGCAGATGTTTGTATGTGTGGATATGAAAAGCATGCAGCGCCATTGATCTTTGCACATATGGGATTGTGGCACTGATTTGTGAAACTCCAACAAACCAATCATCTCACTTAATAAAAGTTAAAAAATATTATGTCCTTCACTTGATTTCTACACTTTGAGCAAAGACAAGCTAGAGATCCTGCCGCATGCATATTATACACTCACCACTTAGAAAAAACAAATTAAAAAAACAAGACATATCTTCAAATGATGCATGGAGCTCTGCCATTAACTTTAGCTCACATTTTTTTTATATATAATGATGTTTGAGGTGCCATATCAAGCGTAAAGACATCAAAAAAGTATTTAAGGCGCCAACTTTTTTTTTTTTAATATCACTATTTGATGTTACGTATTGATATTGCAGACGCGGAAGAATTTCAGTGGTCGAGTCAAGTCCGAAGTAATAGGCTTGAAATGTTCCAGTCCTTACAAGTCATAAGCCCTGTTCAGTGTTTACCAAATAAAAAAACATGACTTTGTAATTTGCGAAATGCATATTAAATTTTTGGCACATCCAAGGTGTTAATCACTGCCGCTCTCAAGAAGCCACACCCCCGTTGTTTGTTCTTAAACCTGATTGGTTGTAAGTAGATACAGTCAATGATGGGAACTCTCTGAGTCAATTGCAAGTCAAGTCGAGTTGCACGTCATGGATGATATTTTTCATTTAAGTCCACACATCTGAGATGTTGTATCACAGAAGATGTTGACACAGCTGTTTCCGCATTGACCAGTAGTCCCCAAGGCTTCTACCCAGACAGGCCCCTTGTAAAAGAGATGTTATGAGGAGATGTAATCACCTTTGCGCAAACATCACTGTAGTCCCGCCCCTCCTCTGCCATGTCTCTACCTGCTTATTAGCGCCATGTTGGAAACTAAAAGCCATCTGGGTGCCGGATGCTGCCAACTCAGGTAGGCCACCAAAAATGAGCATCTTCTCAACATCTGTGCCGACTCCATGAAAGACATCTGTTGGCATGCAGGAGTGTGGTTTTGTTGGCCTGCCTTCTTCTTCTTCACGTCTTCTCAGTAAAAACACCCCAAAGGGTCACTGTAAGAAGATTAGGTTCCTTTTTGTTAGGTGGTCCCTTACCTTTGCCTTTTGTCTGTATATGAAGTACACACCCCTTCCTTCTTCAAGAAAAGTACTAAGACTTTGTTGTAAAAGTACCTCTTGGTGAACTTGGCTATATAATCCTCCATCTTGTCAATAAAATGAATCAATTCAGCATATCATCAAAAACATGAAGTTGTTGCTGCTGTCTAAAAAGGAAAGACAGCAGCAACAATCTCCCAATCATGTTTTTTTTCTGCAACATCATGATATTAGTGACATGCTGACAAACACAAACTTGCAGGCGACTCACTGAGCGGACTCAGACGGTAGACAGGGCTTCTGCACTAAGATGAGAAGAAGAAGACACTCGCGGCAGCCTCATCTAATCTCTGTATTTGATCAGAAAATGTACAAATTCAGGGATTTTTACTCACAAAAAGGTGATAATTGGAATCATACAAAAAATACATTTCTAATACAGTTCAATGGACAAATCATATTTATTTTATGTTGTTATTATTAGTTGGTTGTCATGCTGTCTAGGATTTGCAATTCACCATTGAAAAGGAGAGAAGAAGTGGGTAAATATTGCGGTCGTCATTTCTGGTACGTGTGCAATTACAGTCATGGATTTAGGACAGCACTACTCGGTAAAAAATTGGCAGAGTGCATGGTACAAAAATGTATACTTATTGAATAAGCCTGTGATTATTGTTACTCATGCTGCTCATTTTATTGTCAGTACATTGAATCAATTGCAAATGGACTGCTTATGTTGTCTTAGGCGACGCTTCGCCTCTCATCCGAACACGGTTTATCAGGTCGATGAAGATGATTAGAGACTATGTAGGACAGCTCGTGTCTGAGAAATTGGTGCTAGATCCATTTACGTTAAAGGGATGGTTTTTGACATGAAATTGTATGTATTTCGGTGACAAAGAACCTCGTTAGTTCTCAAAACAATAGGCGTTCAAAAGGAAAATACATTTGCATGACAAACATGCCTCCCTGAAAAAATCAGACATCACAAATCGCTCAGCTTTACTTTTCTCTTCCGTTGTATGTACTGTCCATTGTTGTGTAAGACAAACTCTTTACTTTAGTAGTCCCAGCAACTAACCGGATCTACACTCTTCATCACCAAAATCCGACCAGAACTGGACTCACGGAACCAAGTCACTGAGATGCACTACACTAATGATGGGGATGTCATACAACTTCATGTAAAAAAATCCCAACTATCCCTTTGAGGCAGTGGTCCCCAAGGTACGGCATTTGACCCGGCCCCCTGAACAATACTAGAAACGCAATATGATTTTTTTTTCAGTCATACATACTACATACTAGACTGGCTGTCACGTTTTGCTCGTGGCGGCATGGTGAAACGACCCCGGGGATGAAGCGAGCAGGTAAGTGTGGGGAAAAAGAGTCTTTTAATAATAAAGCTGCGAGGCAGTGGCAGGAACAAAAACAGGTCCACGGGAAAGCGAAGCACACACGACAATGACCCGACATAAGACTGGCGCACACACCTGAACATAAATAGCGGGGCGAACAAACGAGGAGCAGGTGCGTGTAATTAACAGAGAAAAACATGAAACTAGGAAAATAACAACACAAAAAAACCCCACTCAAACAAAACCCAAAACTGTCACAGGAACAACACCCGGATCGTGACACTGGCCATACATACTAGACTGGCCCTGTCTACATGTAGCCATAGTTTATGCAAACTGGTGTACTGCTCTCCTGCTCGGCGCTGCTCTGACGCAAAATGAGCAGAGCTGTCCAATTCCAAATCAGTTGTTTTGCTGCGGTAGTGGTAGGGGATTATAAAGTCTCCCGAATCCTCTCGTGCGTTCGTTATCCAGGCGATATTTGCTTCTTGTAGTCTTCATTTTTGTGGTTAGGAAAGTCCAAGTTATCTCCCCTCACCTGGCGAAACTCAATGGACGTCTTGTGTGACGCTTGTTGCATTGATTTGTGTTGTCGCTGTTTGGTCTTGAAGTTGCATTTGTTGGTAAAAAGTTACATTTGTTAAAAAAAAGCTTTGCTGGTCTTTTTTCATTTTGTATTTATCTCCTTTGTTTGTCAACACCCTGATTGTTTACATGTTTTTTTTTACTATGAAAAAATAAACAAACCACGTTTATGCACGGACAAGTAAGGGTTATTAATATTTGGTGATGTGTGGCTTTCTGGAAACAAATACAGTAAACGTTTAGATTCAGGCAGCCCTGTGATAGTCAAAGTTTTTCTGTTACGAACTGACCCCGCCCCCCAGCAGAGAAGGGAAAAGTTATGTGGCCCTCACCTGAAAAAGTTTGGGGACGCCTGCTTTAAGGTCTTATGCAGCACCTTTCTCCCACACACACAATCCTCTCCTTTCATCCCTTCCTGGAACAAATACACAGCCACCTTGGTTACATCGTTACATCTGAATAGAATGCTAATAAAAGGTGATACCAGCCAGCAGAAGCCCCACTCTATTGTGCCCTAACAACTGTCTGGACGTGCACCCTTTTCTACAGAACAAATACATTGGATCTGGGACCATACTAGTGCTGCATTTTGACTAGTGTTTTTCCCATCTAGTCATTGAGCATGAACCGATGAAGCCTGCTCGGGTCAGAGGCCAAACATCTTCTAACCCGCCTAATATCCTTATGGACGTGCACTGATGGCAGTATTCCATTTGAGACACTTTCTGGCGGAATGTTTTTTGTTGTAAGGCAGCAGGCTGAGCTGGCCGGGTTCTGTTGATGCTTTAGATCGGGGCAAGTGTTATCCTTTAAGCTCTGTGCTGATGTTTAACTTCCTGCTGACTCAAGCCCTTCCTTTTCTGACTCTTCGTGTGTGTGTGTGTCCTAGACTTTCTAATTGTTTCTTCAGGTGTCAGTAGGCCTTCACTCAGCTCTAATAAAGATTGATTGGTCTTCCATTTAAGATCAATGTCAGTGCTATTCTGGTTGTGCGTTTGTGCTGCCAGGATGTATTGTGATCAATGACAAAGATATTTTTTTCCGCCTGGCGATGCGTTCAAGGCCAACATCTGGAAGCTCTCTGCACATCATCTGCGGGAACTATTACATCACTGTGACATTAGAACCCCATTCTTGTTGTTGCCAGTTGGTAGAAATGTTTTTCATTGGCCTGCGACTTATGAACATAATTTTTTTGGTTGTGTTACATCAATTGAAAAGCTAATTTATTCAATAGTTTGACTGTGCACCCCTCAGTGCTTCCACGTGCCCGCCCTCAGCGGAAAAGCTTTGGACACTCCTGCTCTAGTTCTTTGTTTTCTGCATTCCTGCAGGAGGCAGCTAACTGGAGCGTAAAAGGAGGCGGTGGCGGCCGGCTGGCAGGTAGCCGCCGGCTGAGCTCACCTGCTCTTTAATTGAATCTGACGGGTGAGATGGCAGCGCGGTGGTGTGACACAGCAGAGAGGCCTCTGTGGAGCCACCTTGGCGGCTAACAGAGTGGGTGTGGTTAGCTTGAACCACACCGGCATAGTCTAAGGACGGTGTTGCTTCAATAAACAGATAACGACTCCTGTTTATAAGACGAGCAGGAACCGCAGCAGGTGTAATGAGCATGATTCGTGGCGTTTAGCGGCATCAACATTTTAGTGTTTCCCGCAGTCTGTCAGAGGCCAACAGGACCACACACCAGGATAGTTTTGTCGCGTTAATTCGTGCAGACGGGGCTTTTAATCTTTCATGACCCGGGGGAGGACACCTTCCCGTACAGCCAAGACGAGCACTAAAAATAGATCGGGTTTTAGGGTCGCTGCTAGCATTGTTACTGCACACAAGGTTAAAAAGCACACCCAACGCAACACAAACGCAAAAGCCCCCCCGATGCCCACCAACCTGTATTGTGCCCCCGCCTCACACGCTCATTCATTTTTCATTACCGCCATCCCGTTCCATGCCCGCCGCCGCAAAATGCTATTGATTGGCCATTTAGTCATCAGACCGCCATGAAAAGGTTAATATTTTACAGCAGGTGCACTCTGCTCCTCTTTCAAGCGGTTTTTGCTAAGAGTTTCCACTCGCACAGCGGATGATCAATGTTTGATGCCCTGCAGGCTCCTAGCTTATCCGTACAACACTTACTTCCTCATCTCGGAGGCCTTCCATCAATCTATTATGTTACTTACTTTATATGCCATATTGTTATAATCAACACTTTTTGTACCTTGATTAGCATCATTAGTTTGTTCCAGAAGGCCCGACTCTAACCGAAACGGATGCTAACAGAATGCATTTTTCTTATAGGAAATAATGTAAATCCAATGAATCCATTCCAGTAAGGCAGCCATGCTGCCAGGAAGTTAGCTATGCTACCAGGAAGTTAGCCAGGCCACCAGGAAATTAGCTATGCTACCAGGAAGTTAGCCAGGCTACCAGAAGATAGCCAGGCCACCAGGAAGTTAGCTATGCTACCAGGAAGTTAGCTATACTACCAGGAAGTTAGCCAGGCTACAAGAAGATAGCCAGGCTACCAGGAAGTTAGCCGTGCTACCAGGAAGTTAGCCAAGCTAGTGGGAAGTTAGCTATGCTACCAGGAAGTTAGCTAGGCTACCAGGATGTTAGCAATGCTACCAGGAAGTTATCCAGGTTACCAGGAAGTTAGCTAGGCCGTCAGTAAGGTAGCAGTGTTACTAGGAAGTTAGCCAGGCTACCAGGAAGTTAGCTATACTACCAGAAAGTTAGCCAGGCTACCAGAAGATAGTCAGGCTACCAGGAAGTTAGCTATGCTACCAGGAAGTTAGCCAGGCTACCAGGAAGTTAGCTATGCTACCAGGAAGTTAGCTAGGCTACCGGGAAGTTAGCTATGCTACCGGGAAGTTAGCCAGGCTACCAGGAAGTTAGCTATGCTACCAGGAAGTTAGCCATGCTACCAGCAAGTTAGCTATGCTACCGGGAAGTTAGCTAGGCTACCAGAAAGTTAGCTAGGCTACCAGGAAGTTAGCCAGGCTACCAGGAAGTTAGCTATGCTACCAGGAAGTTAGCCATGCTACCAGCAAGTTAGCTATGCTACCGGGAAGTTAGCTAGGCTACCAGAAAGTTTGCTAGGCTACCGGGAAGTTAGCCAGGCTACCAGGAAGTTAGCTAGGCTACCAGGAAGTTAGCAGGCTACCAGTAAGTTAACTATGCTACCAGCAAGTTAGCTATGCTACCAGGAAGTTAGCCATGCTACCAGAAAGTTAGCTATGCTACCAGCAAGTTAGCTATGCTACCAGGAAGTTAGCCAGGCCACCAGGAAGTTAGCCAGGCTACCAGCAACTTAGCCAGGCTACCAGCAACTTAGCTATGCTACCAGGAAGTTAGCTATGCTACCAGGAAGTTAGCTATGGTACCAGGAAGTTAGCCAGGCTACCAGCAAGTTAGCCAGGCCACCAGGAAGTTAGCCAGGCTACCAGCAACTTAGCTATGCTACCAGCAAGTTAGCTATGCTACCAGGAAGTTAGCTATGCTACCAGGAAGTTAGCCAGGCTACCAGCAAGTTAGCCAGGCTACCAGGAAGTTAGCCAGGCTACCAGGAAGTTAGCTATGCTACCAGGAAGTTAGCCAGGCTACCAGCAAGTTAGCCAGGCTACCAGAAAGTTAGCTATGCTACCAGCAAGTTAGCTATGCTACCAGGAAGTTAGCCAGGCTACTAGTGCATCAGACCTGAGGGATATTCACCAGTAAAGACATGAGTGGGTTGGGATGCCCAGAAGAAAGTTGGCGGAATAAAAAGGTGCATTTTTCTTTGTCTTTGTGAAACATTAACAACGGGTTGCTGTGTAAGACTGTAAAGTACTAAGTCTTTAAAGGTGGCAATGCCTTTGTTCCTTCAATTCCAAATTCAATCTACTCCTTGTATTGTAATAAATTCTCTATTCATTTGTTAAATTGTGAAAAGACTCTGTGGACACCCTGGATTATTCCATTTTCAGAGCAATTACACTCTTTTCCCCCTAAATTCTTGTGAGATGACATGGGCTGAAACGTGTTTCAAAATTGTCCCAGAAGACGGGCGAGAACAAAGAGTGGTTTCAAGATAGAAATAAGAGGAAGTGTGGAAAGTTACCAAGGAACGAGGCCCAAATGTGTGGGAGACACATGCAGCAGTAAAGGAGTCCTGAGAGACACTTTTCACAGCTTTATTAATAAAACGCAGAGCAGATTTGTTTGTCCCTGACTAAATGAACAGTCCTTTAGCTAAAGCTACTGTGGTGCCGCTGTAGGAAGAGAATGAGGAGTTTATGTTAACATAAAAGAAATATGAATATTTGTTCATTGGACTGTGCTATAAATATGTTACCCCCTGAATGCAAAGTCCTTCCTGAAGCGGGTCAGTATGCAGAAATATTTATTATAAACCAGCCGTCCAATTGCTTGTCGCTGCTGTCCTTTTACATTGTTTTAAACTTTATTGAAGTACACAAACAGCATCAGTGTTGATTGGCGGCAATGTGTCCGCTTAGGCGAAACGTTTTGCACGTAACAAACCAGTCTGTTTGTCCTGTACTGTATCGTGTTGAGAAATCTGCCCAAACAAAGAAGTGTACATGTTGCTGACTCACTGATTTATTTTTTATTCAAGCGCGACTGCTAAATGACCCACCATGGGGCCAGCAATCTAATAGAGAAGGTGACAAATACGATGAAATCCTAAGTTTCAAACATTTGTCATTTTTAATATTTTCTAGGGCAGTCTAATCTGATCTGATGGAGTTTGTTCTTAGTTTATTGTTCATTGGAGATCCCAACAGCCAAAATTATTTTGCACCTCGCAAGTACACTGTTGTTCTGAACAATGTCTTCCTTGACCATTTTCCTCAGCCTTTGAGAGAAATGCATGTTCAACAAGTGCTGCTTTCATCCTTAACTAGGGCCACCTGATTCACACCTGTTTTTTTCACTAAATTGATCACTGATTGGATGCCATACTGCTATTTCTCAAACACACCTATTTCAACTAATTGCCGAATTGCACAGCCTCAAGAGCGTGCATATATTGAATGCTTGGTCTTGTTTGTTTTCTGAGAATCTAATGCACCTACTGGTAACTTGTTTGCCATGTAGCAATTTAAAAAATACTACACTGCTGTATGTTCTCTGTCCTACTTGAGCAAATGAAGAAAGGTATCAAAGGTATTTTCACTGCCTGTCACTGACCAACGTTCAGCCCTTGCCTAACGAGCAAAAAATTACCAGCATGCTTCTACATCCATTTGCTGTCAGCCATCTATTTCTTATTTTGCATCCAGGTCTTTATTCCCCCCTGTTTTCCTCCGACCCCACCCACCTCCCCGCTTCATGTTGAATCTCCTGCTGTGCTCGCCTCCAAACTCCATGCGACTCCCCCTCCCCTCAGTGCCCCCCCCAACGCCTAGCAGAGTTTGTCCCTCATTATCGGTCCTTAAGACACCCAAAGCGACCTTCCCACCCAGCATGGTGTCATGGCCACAGTCGCCTCATTATCTCGGCGCGTGCCTCAGACGCCAGGCATTGAGGGACATCACACGGACCCCCTTGGTTAAAAGGCCGAGAAACACGTGATTAGGACGAGCCTTACGGGGTTGTCCACCAAGCAAAGCGAACGAGAAGGCTAATTGTCGTTTACTCGAACGCCGATTATTTGGAATTCTTCCTGTCTAACTTCCACCTTCTTCTGCCACACTGCCTTCTACATAATACCATAATTTACTCTTCCAAAAGTACACAAAAATGTGTAGCAGTTGTTCAATGGGCGGCGCAGGGGCCATTTATTGCCCACAGCTCCATCCATCCATCCATTTTCTATACCGCTTATCTCATTAGGGTCGCTGGTATGCTGGAGCCTATCCCAGCTGACTTTGGTCAGGAGGCGGGGTACACCCTGGACTGGTTGCCAGTCAATCGCAGGGCACATATAGACAAACAAGCATTTATACTCACATTCATACCGATGGACAATTTAGAGGCGCCAATTAAGCTACCATGCATGTTTTTGGAATGTGGGAGAAAACCGGAGTACCCGGTCCCACGCACACATGGGGTGAACATGCCAACTCCACACAGAGATGCCCAATGGAGATTCGAACCCTGCTTTTCTGAATGTGAGGGAAACAGTATGATATTATATTTTTTAATATTTCAAAGAGTGCTACCAAAATAACATTATTTTCCATCAAGAAACGAGTTTGTTCCCATGAAAAAACTTTCTTTTCATATTTTGACTTCTTGACTTCTCATAACATTGCAGCATTTTTTTTCTACCTTTTCTTCTGTTGTCGTTCTCGTTTTTGCGATGATTTGAGCTTTATTCTTGTAAAATTTCTTCTCGTAATAATATTTTGATTCAATACCCGTAATACTATAACTTATAAAAATGACAATATTAAATGAAATTACATTACAATTATTTTTTTTATTTTGTTTGTTCCATTTTCTATTCTTTCTGTTTCTTGCAAGGGTGTAGAGCTGGTCCAGTGTTCCTCGATCGGGATGAAAACCACCTGTAACTGAGGTTGGACTAACGGTCAAACCCTTCTCTCCAGCACCCTGGAGTAGACTTTCCCAGGGAGGTTGAGGAGTGTGGTCCCCCTATAGTTGGAACACATCCTCCGGTCACCCCTTTTAAAAATGGGAACCACCACCCCAGTCTGCTAGTCCAGAGGTACTGTTCCCGACTTCCATGCAATGTTGAAGAGGCGTGTCAACCAAGACAGTCCTCCAACATCCAGAGCCTTGAGAAATTCAGGGCGAAACTCGTCCACCCCCGGAGCCTTGCCATTGGGGAGTGTTTTGAACTACCCAAATACCTCAGCCACGGTGATAGAACGGTCCACGTACGTGTCTCAGACTCTGCTTCCTCTACGGAAGGTATGTCAGTGGGATTGAGAAGGACGTCAAAGTATTCCTTCCATCGACCAACTATATCCTCAGTCGAGGTCAGCAATCCCCCATCCGCACTGTAAACAGTGTGAACTTGGGACCACTTCCCCATTTGAGGTGTCGGACGGTTTGCCAGAACCTCTCTGAGGCCGACCGAAAGTTGTGCTCCATAACCTCACCAAACTCCTCCTACTTCCGGGTTTTTGCCTCGACCACCACCAAAGCCGCATGCCGCTTGGCCTGCCGGTACCTGTCAGCTGCTTCGGGAGTCCCGCAAGCCATCCATGCTTGATAGGACTCCTTCTTCAGCTTGACAGCAGCCCTAACCCCCGGTGTCCACCATTGGGTTTGGGTCTGACCGCCACGACTGGCACCGACCACCTTGCGGCCGCAACTACGACTGGCTGCCTCAGCAATGGAGGCACGCAATACGACCCATTTGGACTTAGTATCCCGGTCCTCCCTCGAGATGCAGGCGAAGCTCTGCGGAGATGAGAGTTGAAGACTTGACGAACAGGAGACTCTGCCAGACGTTTCCAGCACACCTTCACTACGCGTTTGGGTCTACCAGGTCTGTCCGGCATCGTTCCCCGCCATTCAATCCAACTTATCACCAGGTGGTGGTCAGTTGACAGCTCAGCCCCTCTCTTCACCCGCGTGTCCAGAACTAGCGGACACAGGTCTGATGATATGACCACAAAGTGGATCATAGACCTGCGACCTAGGATGTCCTGGTGCCGAGTGCACTTATGGACATCCTTATGTTCGAACATGGTGTTTGTTATGTACAAACTGTGGTTCGTACAGAAGTCTAGCAACAACACACCACACGGGTTCAGATTAGGGAGGCCGTTCCTCCCAACCACGCCCCTGCACGTCACACTGTCATTGCCCACATGGGCGTTGAAGTCTCCCAGGAGAACTATGGAGTCACCAGCTGGGGTGCTCTCCAGAATCCCTCTGATAGACTCCAAGAAGCCTGGGTACTCTGAACTGCCGTTCGACGTGTACTCACAAACCACAGTCAGGTCCCTTTCCCCAGCCCTAAGGCGTAGGGAAATAACCCCCTCGTTCACCGGGGATCACTCCAGCACAGAGGCACCAAGCCAGGGGGCTATTAATAAGCCCACCCCAGCTCGCCGCCTCTCCCCTGCAGCAACTCCAGAGTAGAACAAGGTCCAGCCCCTCTCAAGGAATTTGGTTTCAGAGCCTAAACTGTGGGTTGAGGTGAGTCAGACTTATATCTAGTCGGAATGTCTCCGCCTCTTGCACAAACTTGGGCTCTTTCTCCACCAGAAAAGTGAAATTCCATGTCCCAAGAACCAGATTTGGCCGCCGAAGACCAGGTCGCCACTGCCCAAATCGCACGGCACCGGACCATTATGCTTTCCCCTGCAGGTGGTGGGTCTGCGGGGGGGAGCTCCCGTGCTGCTTCTTCGGGCTGGGCCCGGCCAAGCCCCACGGGTGAAGACCTGGCCGCCAGGCGCTTGCCTGCGAGCCCCTCCCCCAGACCTGCCTCCAGGGTGAGGCCCCCGTGTCCCACGTCCGGGCGAGGTGCGGCCACTCTTCTTGGTTTTAATCATAAGGGTCTTCTGAATCACTCTTAGTCTGGCCCGTCACCTAGAACCTGTTTGCCTTGGAGACCCTACCAGGAGCATAAAGCCCCCGACAGCATAGCTCCTAGGATCTGTCGGGCCCTCAAACCCCTCTATTGTTTAATATCATGCTACTAAAATTCTTTGAATTGAATTGATATTATGACGTTTTCTCCCGATTATGTGACGGGTTGGGGACACTATTAGAACAACAGGATTTTGTGACAATTCGTGTTCATGTTTGATGCTCTCTTTCATGCCAAGATGTAAAAAAGGAAACCGTCCAAATCCTTGACGCTCGTCCACGTCGCCTTTATTCCGCCGTCTTGGCGATGTGCGGACGTTGTGATGAATTTGGCTCCCCGTCTCCCACTTGAGTCCACTCGCTAAAGATTCTTTCGCCTGCGCCAAAGAATCAACATGTACACTTTTTGTGTGACTGTCGTCCCAGATTTTGGTTTTTTTTGCTTTCTACTCGGAGGTGGCGGGTCTGGCGAGGACATGGCGCTGAGAAAAAAAAGGAGGTGTAGGAGGGAGGATGGACAAGGAGGTGCGGGGGGGGGTGAAGTTGCCTGTCCTAGGAGACAGATGGCGCGGGGGGCTGGTCCGCGATGGTTCTGCTGGTGCTGGACGGGCTCCATGTGCTGTAGTGGGTAACCGGGGCCCAGGGTGGAACGTAGGCGGCGCTCGGATCCTCAGCGCCGCAGTATTCCTCAGGCACAGGAGTCCACTTCCCCCGCCCATCTGTTCCCTACATCGCAGCACACACACACACACACTAATATATACAGAAGAACATACAGTATACACATACACTTACACAACGTCATACACTCCTCCTCATGGCAAATTTGCACTTTTGGGTTCAGTCACAGTACACCGGCATGCACCCCCTCTACCTCCCGCGCCGCTGAACAAAATTAGCCTGCAGGTTCAGTTCCGCCATCTGATCGTTTTGGTTTGTCAACCGCTTCGGAACATGATGTACACATGGCGTACCCGAAAATGGGCTCTTACATGCCCTTTACAAGCGGCCACCTGTTGAGGCTGAGCAGGTACCCACCCTGCCAGGTCATACAAATTCTTGGTCAAAAAGGCGTTAAGAAAAAGCCATAAGGTGTGCCATCCATGCATCTCTCGCATGTCACCGGAGATGTCACCAATGTTTTCCCCTAATGAGCAAAACGTGCTAACACGTGCACAGCCGTCCTGATAATGACTTGAACCGCACCGGGCGTGACGCGGAAAGTCAGCCGCTTTTGGCTCCTCGCCGCCTACGCTCATGTGACAGGCCCATGTTACACTTGCTACGCTATTTAACGTGTGTAGCTGGATCAGCTTGGCCTTAACGCAAGTGGACGGTAACGGCGTCAGGATGCTTTTGTGGGCATATCTCAGTCTGCATACATTTTTATTAGTGGTGGGAGACAATTTGGGTTACTTCGGACTCGACTGGACAGTATCATCAAAGACTTGCAACTCAACTTGGACTTTCACATCAATGACTCGGGACTTGACTCGCCCTTTCGTCTGATGACTTGAAAGATTTTCAGTGCATGTGTCAAGTAAAATGTAGAGCCCTTTGAAATCTGTTTTATGTTTTCCCAAATGGGCCGCACGGTGGATGAGTGGTTAGCACATTGGCCACACAGTCAGGAAATCTGGAAGACCTGTTTTCAAATCTCCGTTGGGCATCTCTGTGTGGAGTTTGCATGTTCTCCCCGTGCGTGCGTGGGTTTTCTCCGGGTACTCCGGTTTCCTCCCACATTCCAAAAACATGCATGTTAGGTTAATTGGCGACTCTAAATTGTCCATAGGTATGAATGTGAGGGTGAATGTTTGTTTGTCTATATGTGCCCTGCGATTGGCTGGCGACCGGTCCAGGGTGTACCCCGCCTCTCGCCCAAAGTCTGCTGGGATAGGCTCCAGCATCCCCGTGACCCTAATGAGGACAAGCGGTATAGAAAATAAATGAATGAATGAATGAATGTTTTCCCAAATTACGTGTTTTTTCCCCCCAAATTTGGTTGCTATAAATTGCTTGCTATAGTTGTTGCTGTTTTGACGGTTAAGACGAGCCGCCTCTTGTCGTTATTTCACTCAGAACTTGCGCAGCATCAGCGGGCATCGTAAAAAGGCTCGCTTGCATTAACAAGTGCTAAAACAGAACACGATGTAAACACACCTGAGCCAAGCACACACAGACGCACTAGCATGCTGTGTTAAACTAAGCTAACCCGCCGCTAGCTTACTTTAGCGCAACGTAACGTGCTGAGTTTCAAAGTTCTTACACCACATTTCGCCTGTGGTTCAGGTCTATAGAGCAAAACAACTAAACAAAAGCAAAAACTGTACTGGGGTGTCCAAAATGTGGTCCGGGGGCCATTTGTGGCCCGCAGCTTTTTTTTTATTGGCCCACAGTACATTGTGAATTTAGAATTGAACAGAAAAATGTAAAAAAAAAAAAAACATACAGTAAGTTTACAAGAAAAAAGTCAAAATATTAAGAGGTAAGTAAAAAAGTCATTTTATAAGAATAACATTGTAATGTGATTATAAATAATATATATTAATAACATCATGTTAGTTGCATAAAGTTGAAGTATTAAATATGATATTCTTGCCTTAGTGTTGTCGAGCAGACCGGAAGCTGTGCAGATATTTTTTTTTCAGGTAATAGCACAGCAAATAGTAAGTAAATGCGTGTCCAGTTCGGATGATTTTTCCTTTACTTTTCACAGCCCAAGCATATATTATGGAATAATAAGTTGTATATATAATATATATATTATATAATTTATATATATATATATATATATATATATATATATACATATAATTTATATATATATATAAATTAGTTATAATAATAATAATGGTGCACACGTTACCGGCGGATTGCTATGATATGTTGTGATATGTTATGTTGATTAGCATTTGTAGTCCTTTGCCATTTAAGTTTTATTCCCAGCAATTCCTCGTGAAATGCTGTCCATCCCCCCACCCCACCCCACCCCCCAGCTGCCCGCATGCCAGTTAGCAGAACATTAGAAGTGAAATATTAATGGGGTAATATGGCATTGTTGGAGTGCTCGCTGAGCCCGCCGGGTTATTTGTCACACTCCACAAAGTAAATCACAACGCCACACAATCACTTACAAAAACATGTGAAAAAAACCCGCACCTTTGACACTGCATGGGATCATTTTGCTGCGGTTTGTGTTTGTCTGATTGCTCTTTGTAATCCCGTAAAATCAACGGCTCGCACTAGCGCCGCGCTAATCCCGACACCGGTCGTCTTATGTAAGCACTAAATTCAAACCCGATCCCAACCGGTAAAATGTGCCGTCTGCGGAGAGTTGCGTGGAAAACAAAACAAAAAGCAAGAGTTACAAAATGTGTTTTTGCCCGCTCGCCAGCGCCACCCGCCCATTCCTTCTTTTCTCTCTGTGTGAGTCTTCCAGCAACAGATGGCTGCTGGAGGAATCAGCAACACGTTTATTTTCTTCTGACGCTTATTTTTACAAAAATGTGTCACACACTCACACACAAATTGGATTGCCTTCCAGTTGGGGTTATTTTCATCTAGCATCATGCCTTGGACTGAATATGCATGTTTTTTTATATTAGTGTCATGCGTTGAGTTAACCTCCATTAAGCAATTCAGCTCAAGTTACAAGAATGCAAAATGCGGGACCCACCATCACCACCCCTCAAAGACAAACATTGACCCAAATTGGGGATTATTTCCAACTCAAACTTTTCATACGTACAGTATATCTTATATTTAAAGTGACTCCAACACAACATCAGCTGCAGTGATGGAACACTGCTTCTCTCTTTACGGTTCGCTCTTCTCCAGCAGATATCTGCAGCTGATCGTCAGACTGACGCCACATTATGTACTTCCCCTCTCGGCGTTGTTAGCGAATTCCACAGACATGAACGGGATGTGCATTCCCAAAATTGGGTCATTACATTTTTTTTCCCAAAGACCTGGAAAACGGTTCTGCTCTGCAACTTTTGGGTCACAACCCACCAATAAGTAAATATGATACACAGTAATCCTCACTTTACTGTATTGCAGATCATTGGTCCCACACCTGAAGGTGAATTTGTGCAAAGTAGGATTTCTTATTTATGAAATGTAAATTTAGGTAGAGCATTAAAAACCTGTTTACGAATTTCTAAATATGGGGTTTAACCTTATTAGAGCCCTCTTGGCATGAAATAACACCCCTATAGTCACTTCAATTAGGAGACATAATACAAGAAAATATAGGAGAAAAAATAGACTCCTACTTATGCATCGCTGGTAACAAGGTCTACTATCTGGGTGTCCAGATACCGTCAGGCATAGATAGCACTTCTGATAGCATTAGCGGCGGCTTAACCATTGAGCAGAGCCGTAACGTCCATGCGGTTGTCGTCATTGTCGGTGGACATATTTCTCACGTCGAAGATGTGATTTAGAGGGAGACAGGAGTGGAGGATAAGTGGTATAAACCGTTTACTCTCCACTGAACAACAAGCAACAACCACTTCAATCGCATGACCCAGAAATGGAAGTTTGTTTATTTATGGGGTACTGGAGTTACAGGGTTAGCCAACCTCAGTCTATTTATTTAGAAAGAAATCAGTTCTTTTTTATGTTTATTTATAATACATATGTTTCACTTTCATGGTGTTCTATTATATGGATTAAAAATTACTTTTTTGACATGACTTTTTTGTTTTCAATAAAAATATTTCAAAATGACACATTTTAGAGCTGTAATTAAGATACCACCCCATGTCTACTCACAATGTACGTGTTGCTGTAGAAGTAATCTTGGGGGTTCAGAGTTGAGTTTTAGCTTGGCGTGGGTTACGGCTGCAACAGTGGCCAGTGTTAGGGATCTTTGTGCCTGTTGTGAGATCATTCAAACCTGCAATAAAAGGCAAAATGAGCACTGCCATAGCCCTACAAAATGACCTCCAGCAGGCCACTGGTGTGAATGTTTCTGACCAAACAATCAGAAAAAGGCTACATGAGGGTGGCCTGAGGGCCCGATGTCCTGTAGTGGGCTCTGTGCTCACTGGCCAGCACCGTAGAGCTCGATTGGCATTTGCCATACACCACCAGAATTGGCAACTACGCCACTGGTGCCCTGTGCTCTTTACCGATGAGGGCAGGTTCACTGTGAGCACATGCGACAGACGTGAAAGGGTCTGGTGATGCCGTGGAGAACATTATGCGGCCTGCAACATCATTCAGCATGACCGGTTTGGTGGTGGGTCAGTGATGGTCTGGGGAGGCATATCCCTGGAAGGACGCACAGACCTCTACAGGTTAGATAATGCCACCCAGACTGCTAGGTATCAGGATGAAATCCTTGGACCCATTGTCAGAACCAAAGCTGGTGCAGTGGGACCTGGGTTCCTCATTTTTTCACTTTCATTTTTGGGGTGTCTTTGATTTCCCCCCTCTATAGGGTGATCATTTTCATTTCTGTCAAATTATGTGGCATCATTTTGTTACTAGAAATTCTGTCCATGAAAGTAGTGAACAGAATCTGTGACAAAGGGCAGCCCTGGCGGAGTCCAACCCTCACTGGAAACGGGTCCGACTTATTGCTGGCAATGCGAACCAAACTCTGACACCTGTCATACAGGGAACAAACCGCCTGGATTAGGTGGTCCAATACCCAATATTCCCGGAGCACTCCCAACAGTATTCCTCGAGGAACACGGTCGAATGCCTTCTCCAAGTCCACAAAACACATGTAGACTGATTAGGCAAACTCCCATGCACCCTCAAGGACCCTGCTGAGAGTATAGAGTTAGTCCACAGTTCCACGACCAGGACGAAAACCACACTGCTGCTCCTGAATCCGAGATTCGACTATCCGGCGGATCCTCCTCTCCAGAACCCCTGAATAGACCTTACCGGGAAGGCTGAGGAGTGTTATCTCACGATAGTTAGAACACACCCTCCGGTCCCCCTTCTTGAAAAGCGGGATCACCACCCCGGTCTGCCAGTCCAGGGGCACCAAGCCCGACGTCCACTCGATGCTGCAAAGTCGTGTCAACCACGACCCGCCCACAGCATCCAGAGCCTTAAGGAACTCCGGGCGGATCTCGTCCACCCCCGGGGCCTTGCCACCAAGGAGCTTTTTGACCACCTCGGTGACCTCAGCACCAGAGATAGGCGAACCCAGGAGTCCCCAGGCACTGCTTCCATGTTGGAAGGCGTGTCGGTGGGATTGAGGAGGTCTTCAAAGTATTCCCTACACCAGTCCACAACATCTTGAGTCGAGTTCAGCAGCACATCGTCCCCACCATACACGGTGTTGACTGTGCACTGCTTCCCCTTCCTGAGACGGCGGATGGTGGTCCAGAATCTCTTTGAAGCCATCCGGAAGTCGTTTTTCATGGCCTCTCCGAACTCCTCCCTTGTCCAGGTTTTTGCCTCAGCAACTGCCAGAGCTGCAGACCGCTTGGCCTTCCGGTACCTGTCAGCTGCCTCCAGAGTCCCATAGGCCAAAACGGCCTGATAGGACTCTTTCTTCAGCTTGACCGCATCCCTCACCACTGGTGTCCACCAACGGGTTCTGGGATTACCGCCACAACAGGCACTGACCACCTTACGGCCACAGCTCCGATCGGCCACATTGACAATGGAGGCGTGAAACATCGCCCACTCTGATTCAATGTCCGCTGCCTTCCTCGGAACATGGTCAAAGCTCTCCCGTAGGTGGGAGTTGAAACTCCTCCTGACAGGGGACTCTGCCAGACGTTCCCAGCAGACCCTCACAATGCGTTTGGGTCTGCCAGGTCTGACCAGCATCCTCCCCCACCATCGGAACCAACTCACCACCAGATGGTGATCAGTTGACAGCTCCGCCCCTCTCCTCACCGGAGTGTCCAAAACATGTGGCCGCAAGTTCGACGACACAAACACAAAGTCCATTATCAAACTGCGGCCCAGGGTGTCCTGGTGCCAAGTGCACATGTGGACACCATGTTCAAGTGCATATGCTTGAACATGGTGTTCGTTATAAATAATCCGTGACAAGCACAGAAGTCCAATACCAAGACACCGCTCGGGTTAAGATCAGGGGGGTCGTTCCTCCCAATCACAACTCTCCAGGTCTCACTGTCGCCGCCAACATGAGCGTTGAAGTCACCCAGCGAACATGGGAATCCCCTGAGGGAGCACTCTCTAGTACTTCCTCTAAGGCTTCCAAAAAGGGTGGGTATTCTGAACTGCTATTTGGCGCATAAGCGCTAACAGCAGTCAGGACCCGTCCCCCCACCCGAAGGCGTAGGGAAACTACCCTCTCGCTTACTGGGTTAAACTCCAACGTGCAGGCTTGGAGCCGTAGAGCAACAAGAATTGCCACCCCTGCCCGTCGCCTCTCATTACCGGCAACACCAGAGTGGAATGAAGTCCAGCCCCTCTTGAGAGGACTGGTTGCAGAGCCCTTGCTGTGCGTTGAGGTGAGTCCGACTATATCTAGCCGGAATTTCTCCACCTCACGCACCAGCTCAGGCTCCTTCCCCGCCAGAGAGTTGATATTCCATGTAGCGACAACTAGCTTCTGTAGCCGAGGATTAGACCGCCAAGGCCTCTGCCTCTGGCTGCCACCCAGCACTCTTTGCACTTGAACCGTTTGGCCCCTCCCACAAGTGGTGAGCTCATGGGAGGGGAGGCCCACGTTACCTTTACTGGCTGTGCCCGACCGGGCCCCGTGGGTGCAGGCCCGGCCACCAGACACTCGCCATCGTGCCCCACCTCCAGGCCTGGCTCCAGAGAGGGGCCCCGGTCACCCCTGTCCGGGCGAGGGAAAACGAAGTGTATTGTTATTGTGCATCATTGGGGTCTATTGAGCCACTCTCTGTCTGGTCTCTCCCTTAGGACCTATTTGTCATGGGTGACCCTACCAGGGGCAAGACAGCCCCCGACAACTTAGGTCCTAGGATCATTGGGACACGCAAACTCCTCCACCACGATAAGGTGGTGACTCAGGGAGGAGATGATGATTGTTTTGATTTAAAATTGTAATCATTTGGTATTCCTGATTATTCATGAAGCCTAAAGACACTGTACATTTTAACCGTATTGTCACATATTTATAAATTATCACCAAGTTCGTGTTTACAAGATGTGTTCTTTGCGGAAAAGTAGCCTATTTTGCAAGAAAAAATCATCCCTGTTTTCAAATGCAAATGTTGACAGGTCCCATAAAAACGGTTGGCAAATGGTCCCCAGACCGCACTCTGGACACGCCGAGAGCCACTTCATATCAGTCATTGGACCGGTTTTTAGAGTTGTAAGGAAGTACTGTTGTTGATGATGTCATTGGTTTTTCGGAGGAAAAAGTCAATCAGTTTTGCAGGTGTGTGCGTGTTTGCAAGGATGGTTTTGTGATGTTTTGAAAGGTCGGGGACATGTAGTGGTTGCAGGAGTGGAGCGGGGGCCTGGGGGGGTCAATGATGTGGGTTTCATTGATTTCGGTTTCCTGACAAGTGTTCAGTGATTTTATGTCCCTGTCAGAAATATTCCTTGTTAATCCGTCGGCGTCGGGAAAGATGGAGGCCGCTGGTGCTTGACTGCCTCAAGGTGGCGTGCGTTCATGCGTGTGCGTGCGTGTGTGTGTGTGTGTGTGTGTGTGTGCGTGTGTGTGTGTGTGTGTGTGCGTGTGTGTGTGTGTGCGTCCGGTGCTTGGAAATGACGGAGGTGGAGTTAACGCAAACAGGATGCTGATGAGGCTGCGCTAATCAATGTATGCTTAATCAGCTCTTCTGCTGTAAGTGGACAGGAGACAGTTCATGAGAAAGCCTCTTCTTCCTCTTTGTCTTTTTCTTGTTCCTCTTTTCTTCCTTCTCCTCCTCTTCTTTTTCTTGGTGTTCTTCTTCCTATTCTAGCTTCCCTTTCTTCTTCTCCTCCTTATTTATAATTTTTTGTTCATCTTCCTCTTCTTCTTCTTCCTGTTACTCTTTCTCTTCCCTTCTCCCTCCGTTTCCTCTTCCACATTCCTCTATTCTGTTCCTCTTCTTTTTTCTTTTCCATTGCTGTCTTCATCTTCTTCCTCTACTTCTTCTTTCACCTCCACTTCCTGTACTTCTTTTTCATGTTCCTCTCTCTTTTCTTCTTCTTCTCTTTCTTTGTTTTCCTCCTCCTTTTCTTGTTCCTCTTCTTATTGCTCTTCCTTTTTCTTCCTGTTCTCCCTCTTCTTTTCCTGTTTTTCTGCTTCCACTTCTTCTACCTCTCCTCTCTGTGCCCTTTCTTTTTATGGTTCCTCTTTTTCTCTGTCTTAACTCCTCCACCTCCCTTTTCTTGTGCTTGATTTTCTTCCTCTTTTTTTCATCTACTTCTTTTTTGTCCTCTAGTTCTTCCTGTTCCTCTTCGACTGATTCTTCTTTTTCTTCTGCTTCCTCTTCCCGTACTTCTCTGTCATGTTTCTCTTTCTCCCCTTGTTCCTCGTTTCTTGTCTTCTCGTTCTTCTTTGTCCGTTTACTTTACTTCTTGCTACTTTTCTTCTTCCTTCCTCTTCTACTTTCCTCTTTCTTTATGTTTTCTTCTGCTTCTGATTCTGCCTCATCCCCTTCTTCTTCTTCTTTTTCTCTGTTGGTGGTGAATGTTATCTCATTGTCCTCCTCCAACACAGTTAACGAGGGGGGAGGCAAATATGTAGATTTTGCATGCATTTGTGAGGATTTATATTTTTATGGTTTATATTTAGTGGAGTCAGCATGAGGGCGCTACATCGCAGTTGTGCAAGTTCACTGCTCGGGTCGGGCACGTCCAGACTTTATTCACCGGGGCCGCTCCGATAACCTTCACCTTTTATCTGTTTATAAAACATGCCTGGAGATGAAGCTGCATGCGATAAACAATGATTCCAAATACGTTTTGCTGAAAGAAGGCCATGCCGACATTAGGAAGAGAATTTGTCAAAGAGGAAGTTGTCCCTCATTGGAGAGTCACTGTGCATTCATCTGTCATGTTTCCATATTGCTTCTCCCTCTCTCTTGTCAGCGCCCATATTCGCTCATGTCCCAGAGGACGCCACCCCCTCCCCAGCCCCCAAAACCACCTTGACGCCGGGCCTTTCATTACAAATGAAGATACAAGATGGCTTCATTCACTCTTTCTGGCTCGCCTGAAACACACATTAAACAAAGCCTTGAGCTTATTTTTTTGGATGCACACAACTTAATGTACTATATTGTTACTCTCATTCACAGTCATTATGTTTTAGCTTTTCGCTAACGTCAAAAAAGAGTTTCTCCTCTGTTGACGTGGTAGCCATCAATTGTGCTCTTTAGCCGCTCACCATCAGGCCACAACTTAATCTGTCTCTTGTCCTCGGGAACCGGCGGCCTTTAAAAAATAACTCCGAACTCCGAGCTGACAGGCCGAAGACGGGAAGAGAGGAATTAATCTCACAGAGGAGTGCAGCATAAGAAAAAAAAAGGTCTTGGTGGCGGTGGAGCGTGGCTAATAAACTGAAAAAGCGCATAGGGGGGGTGGTAGTGTACAGGGGTCTTTATACGAATTGGACGCAAATTCCTATGCACTTCACTTCCTCACTTGTTTTCAAAGTTATTACTGACTTTTAAAATGATGTTTGATATTGGTTAACTTCTTTTTACACTTTTATGACTTTTTTATTTAGATTTTTTTTTGTTTTTGATCCATTTTTGTACTCAATTTTTTAAATCTTGAATTTAGTGTTTTATAACTGTATTTTATGTTTTGTGCACAGTGTTAGTGACTTGAAAACTTTGCACTTTGCACACATATACATTTAATTGCTCAAATTATGCATATAAAAGCACATTTTATGTGTTTGTTTTTTTGCCTGAAGTACGTATAAAAATGGCTAAATGAACTAAAATACAAATATAAACGGATGCTTTAAAGATGCCGTGAATGAAATGTATCGTTCTACACTGGCCACTAGGTGTCAGTATTACTACTCTAATGAGACACTCAAACTAAACAACAGGCTTTTATTGGCGGTTTGAATGCTCTCACAAAAGGCCATAATCCCAAATAAAAATCTCTAATAAAAACATGGGACTCTGTTGCTGCAGTAACCCATGCTAAACTAAAACGCAACTCGGATTCTTTGACGCCACTTCCTGTCCGCCAGCCACTCACCCATAGGGAACACATTTATAGCAACACACATGAGCTAATGTATAGCTTAAATGGCTTATTTATAGTACTCTACACTGGCCACTAGGTGTCAGTAATGTTACATTGATGAGACAATAACGACTGCAAGAAGTACTGTGCAGAAACTGGACTTCAAAAAAGAAACAACAACAAGGAAGTCTCATAATTGCTAACGTATGTGAGTCTTATTTATGGCTAATTTGAATAATGTTCTCTTATTATGTTTACTATTTTGGGTAATATGAGTATAAAGGTGACTATAGGTGTGTTAAGTCATTTCTAGAAAGCTCTAATAATGATTACAGCCGTACTTAGAAGGTTGTTTTTTATGCACTAACTACAAAAATATTCCGTTAGATAAATAGGTAGGGCATCGTTTGAATTTAAACTTATCCGGTTCCAATTCTTTTTCTTCGTTTCAAATTCCGGTTCCTAACGATTCTCGATTCCGATGCTTTTAAATGGCAAGTTCGTAAAAGTTTGCATGGTTTAAATAAGGGCACCAACCAGAGTTCTTAACATACATGTTAGGTTAATTGGCGACTCTAAATTGTCCATTGGTATGAATGTGAGTGTGACTGGTTGTATGTCTTTGTTTGTCTATATGTGCCCTGCGATTGACTGGCGACCAGTCCAGGGTGGGATAGGCTCCAGCATACCCGCGACCCTAATGAGGATAAGCGGTACAGAAAATGAATGAATGAATCAAGGAAAGTGAGCTAAAATCGCAACACAGCAACCTGACACACAAAGGGTAGGTAATAAATATCCAAGACAAGTACCAATACTAGTTCAGAATAATACACAACTATCTTAACTGCTTCCCATCATGCACTGCAAGCAAAGGAAACCTCTTTCTGTTCATTCAGCTGCAATGACGACCTATGTCCACCAGAGGGAGACAAGAGCGATTTCCGATGGGTCAACAAGCTCGTGAGTCGCTTTCTAGCTCGGAATTGGCTCATGGCAAAGAAAGAGCTACCGCTTCCTCAATGATTCACGAGCGGTACAGTATTTATACAATTAGTGGTGGCTCTGAAGTAAAGGAGATGTTGTGAGAGTAGAACGTGGCCATAAATTAGCTGTATCAACTGCAGGGTCCAAAGTTGAAGAGAAAAGTAGCGGCTTACACACCGCACCCTTCCTTTGCAAGAACACTGACATCTGACCACTCATTGCAACATATTTCAACTTGCATCCAAGCAAATATGTTGTGTTGACCATCTTGGTGAGAGGTGTCGTGTCCAAGCCGTGCCACACAAAGAATATTGTACCCCTCATTAGCAAGTTTTACGGTACTCACACCACACATTACCAGAGCCTTCCATCGGTGTATGCGTTTGGCTAAATGAGCTCTCATCGGAGCCGGTAAAGCCGAGCTGTCATTAGTCCGTCTTTGGCGACGCCCACCGGCTCTAATGATGCAAAAACACGCCTGGCGATGAGCCGTTTGAAGAATAAAAACCAAAGACGGATGTGTCTTCAGGTGAGGATTCCAACATGCGGGTTGGGCTGGATGATATTTTTGCGGGGCGTGCGTTTCGCTTTTATTTTCATTTGAAAGAGAAATGGGCTTTTAACATGCAACTCGCAGTGAGCGTGTCTTTGATGTCCCGCTGCCTGTGAGGGCTTTGGGTATCATTAGGCATGGCGATGCGTCCCACGTAGAAGATGACTGATGCCTCAAGTTTCTTTATTTTTTTCATCATCTAGAAAAGAGGCTGGCTTTTAAGTTCCCCTCGCCTTTAATTCCTGTATTTGTCCATAAATAGCCAGCCTGTGATGCGGCAAATCATCATTGTATGGATGTAGCATATGCATGTCGGTAATGATGTGCCGCCCGTAACGCAAAGGAGCTAATGCTTGTCGCCGAGCATGCAGGAGTGCAACACACGCTGAATATGAACAAGGAAGGAGGGCAGAACATGAAATATTCTTTTTGATTACATATCCTGCTGCATATTCTCACTCAGGGACTTTTTGCTTTTAACCAAACGTGCTGTACACAAGCACTTTGCAGTTTAGCAAATATGTCTCCCCTGGCGCTGGTTTAGTGTTTAATTCTTTCCCAACAAATGCCAACCAGCTCATGCACCCTAGGCTGGGAGCACAGGGAGGGATGCCACCGCTACAAAGGGCATTATTGACATTATTATTCTATCTGTTTACACGCTTGTGTCCTAAGCCAATGATTGGGTGGCATGAAGCTCTCGGAGGGCTTCCACTTAACTGGTAATGATGAAAGTGACCTTGCTCAGGAAAAATACCAGAGCGGGTTTTACTCATGCAGATGGGAATACTCGAAGGAATACTAATGTTAGCAACATCTTACACTGCAGCAGTTTTTAGCTCAGGTTCTCGCCTCTTTTGAAACGGCCGTCCTCACATCTCCGGTTTTGCTCTGAGCGCTCATCAGGACCCCCGCAGATCAAAGAGCAGGGCAGCGAGCCCGTCAACTGGACGTTGGCAGCTTTTTGCATCCGTGTCCCATCACCGGCATGCTGCTATTTTGGACCTCACGTCACCGTCCAACTTCGTCTGTAGGCGTGCCATGTTGGTGGCATCCATCGGCTGCCTTCCGCTCCAATTTCAATTGGCTCGAAAAGTAGATTTGCCTGCTTTTATCCTTGCAGTGGTACGCAGTTTTGTAAAATGGTGGTCTGAATTGTGTGTGAACTGTGTGGGGATGCATGGCAGTGCGCCAAGAACATTTCGAAATTTTCAAAATTTGTGGCACACGTAGGCCAAATTTGGCCGGACGATAATTGTTCTACTAATTATTGTCAATAATGTATATTATTGACAATATTTTTCATCATGAATTGCATTACTGGTCAAAAGTTTTAGAACATTCCAATTTGTCTGGGGGAAAAACCTACATTTCTATGACATGAAGTTGTATGACATCCCCATCATTAGTGTAGTACATCAACAGTGACATACACCCCCAATTCATCCCATGTGTCCAATTCTGGTCGGATTTTGGTGCTGAAGAATGTAGGTCCGTTAGTTATGGAATCACCAAAATTATAATTTGAAGTTATGCCAAAATTAAAACGAAATAAATGTGGAGATATAAAGAGAATGAATAATACAAAAATATACAAATGTAGACATATTTTAATTATATTTGTTGATTTTGCTCTTTTGTCTTTATCTTTTCCGTTTGCTTTTCCTCTTTGCGGATGCCTGACGGTCACAACAAAAGCAGTGTCTATTCAGGGAGGTGGGCGGGTCCTTCTGCCAGGGTGACTGGTTGATACCCGATCACATGATTTCAGGTCGCAGTGGCTGTGTAGTAGCTATGTTTAAATGTAACTCTTAGCACGGGTGACCGGAAGCGGGAGACAGACAGGAAGTAACATCCCTATCATGCCACCATGCACTTACTTTGCGTGAGCGTCATACATGATGGAGTCCAGATCGATGCTGCTAAGAGAAGCAGCTAACAGGCTGGATGGGACTAGTCACCCTGGCAGAAGGACTCTAGGCGGGTTCATGAATTGAAACCTCCCAGAGCTGCGTGAAGTGCAGAGCATCTGCCTGTCTTACTGTCTTTGTTCAGCAACATTAACGTGAGATCCTCTCATTTGCTCCCTGCGAAGCGTACAGCAGGCCGTGGGTATACTTTTTCAGGCATTTTTTTCACCTGCCCAATATCCAAACTGACTTGCCCAATGCTGAAAGTCATACCCATACATTTTCCAAATGAAATTCATAAGACGTATATAAGAAAATTAGTATTTATTAGAAATGACTGTATACAGTAATGTTCAGAATAATAGCAGTGCAATGCAACTAACCAGATGAATCACTGTTATTATTATATTTTTATTGCTTCATGGCAAACAAGTTACCAGTAGGTGCAGTAGATTCTCAGAAAACAAGACCCAGCATTCCTGGTATGCACGTTTTTAAGGCTGTGCAATTGAGGAATTAGTTTGAATTAGCTGTGTTAAAAAAATAGCAGTGTCTGCTTTTGACTTCACAAACTCAAAAATATTATGTACAAACTTTTTTGTTCTAGGAATTGCCAATCCTGTGGAAGACTCAACTAATATTTCGTTTTTTATAAGTGCTTCACATCTGTGTGGCATGGACTCAACCAACCTGTGGCACCTTTCAGCTGTTATTCCACTCCAAGATTCTTTAACAACATTGCACAACTCATTAACACTCCTTGGTTTTGCTTCAGAAACAGTCTTTTTGATGTCACCCCACAAATTCTCCATTGGAATAAGGTCCAAGGTTTGGGCTGGCCAATCCATAACATTAATTTTGTTGGTTTGGATCCAAGATTTTGCTGGTTTACTAGTCTGTTTGGTGTCATTGTCTTGTTGAAACATCCATTTCAAGGGCATGTCCTCTTCCGCATAAGGCAACATGACCTCTTCAAGTATTTTGACATATGCAAACTGATCCATGATCCCTGCTATGGTATAAGTAGGCCCAACACCATAGTAGGAGAACGGTTTGCAGGTCGTCTCACAAACTGTCAAAAGAACAATTTTACTCTCATCAGACCACAAAATGTTCCTCCATTTCTTTTCAGGCCAGTTGATGGTTTTTTTGGCAAATTGTAACCTCCTTTGGATGTGCCTTTTTTTTAACAGAGGGGCTTTACTGGGAATTCTTGTAAATAGATTAGTCTAAGATTAATAGAATATAAATTAGATGTCTTTTAACTGTCACAGTACTTACAGGTAACTCCAGACAGTTTTGATCATCCTGGAGCTGATAATTGGCATTGACTTGTTTTTTCACAAAATTCTCTGAGAATCTACTGCACCTAACATTAGCTGTCATACAATTGTAAAATGAAGCAAATTAAAGGTAGGTTGGTACAGTATGAAAGTGGTTGAATTCTTGTGTGTTCACCGCACGTCGTGTTTCCTCGCCAAGTAAATGCTTAATACACACGACATCCCCGGGACAAGGCGCTGCATGCAGGTTGCGGCGAACGTCGCTAAGTAGGTTACTATGTCGTCGCGGCTCAACAGATGTAGCTTCCTTTGCTAAATTTACTCCTGGAACGCTGTAAGCGCAGCTCCCACTGAACAGCTGCTTCTGGCGCTCTTCTTCTCTGCTCTACTTGCCGTTTTCCCTCTTTTCCTCTTCTTCTGCGTCTTTAGTTTGCAGGCTGACTGTGGAGGGGTAAGGAGCGGGGTGTTGTTTCTTCCCGCAGCACACACTTTCACATGCGATTGTCACCACGTGTGCGCATTCCGTATAGCAGAGATCCCCGCCAAGGCACAACATTCCTATATGTGCGTACTGTTGGCCTCACGGGAACATGAAAAGGCATAAATGACTTGAACAGTTGTGCAAAAACATCATGGATCAATGCAGGAACGCGTGTGCTCTTTTATTTGCCCATGCATCAAGATAAATACTTGCAGAAATCTGCTCGTAAGGCCCACTATCGTTTAAGCCAGGGGTGCCCCAACTGTGGCCAGGGTGGCCATTTATGGCCCACAGCTTGTTTCTTATTGGCCCTTGGCATGTTATATAAGCAGAATACATTCATTATTTATGACATATATTATTAGATATACTAAGGATGCTGATATTGGCATACAAATGACTGGGTTGAATTGGCCCTCGACAGTTTTTAAAAATACAATTTAAAAAAATAAAAGAATAGAGAATAAAATTGATGATATTTAGAGGAAAAAATAGTACAAAAGTGTTGAACACTAAAATATGTATTTTTTTTAAGTGGGAATATTATGAGAAACAAACAAATACATAAAATTAGATTGGGAAAAGTTATAAGAATCATAAAGTAAAGTAAGTCATGATATTATGAGGAAAAAATTGCATTATAATGAAATATTATAGACTAAAATATGTACAAGTGGTAACATAATGAGAAACAAACTTAGGAATTTACTAAAAATTACAACTTTATTGTTTTTGTTTTGTTTCTCATAATATATATATATATTTTTTTTTAAATAACATTTGCTTTTAATAGTTAAACTCTATGCTACTAAAATTACATTATCTCTCCTCAAAATTTATAATTCTCATAAAATTGTGGCTTTTTGGTGAGAATGACTTTTTTCTTGTAAAATTACAGCTGTTTTTGGCATTTCTGCTATTTTATTAACATTTATTTCCACTTGTAAATGTTATTCTTGTAATTATGACTTTATTCCCACAATAATTGACTTTATTCTTATAACGTCATAAGTTCTTCCACATCCTAATTTTCCAAAGATTTACAGCTTTTTGTTGTTTTTTTGGTTTCTCCTTACAAATAACGAATTATTGAACTTTGAAATTATTGAATTATGAACTTTGCGCTTTGCTTTTTTGTAACCCATTTTTGATCTTGTTTTTTCTTTCACTTTCTTCTTAAATACTTTGCAACATTTTGGGGGAATATTATGACCGTATTTCTTTAATACTTTGACTTTGACCAAATATGATTAAAAAAAATTCCCAACATATTTTTCCAGTAATTACTACTTTATTTATTTATTTGACTTAATATTTTGACTTTGAAATTACAGCTTGTTTTATTTATTTTTTTGGTAATTTTCCAAGTATTTCAACTTTGTTCTAGTAAACTATCATATCATCATTAGGAGATTATCATATCTTGGCTTTATTCTTGCAACAGTATAACTTTTTCAGCAAGCTAATTTTCCAATTTTATTTATTTTGTTTATTTCTATTATGTTTATGTAAAATTACTCATAATATTGACTTTAATATTTTACTGTCTCTTTCTTCCCATAATATTTTACTTTATTCTTGTAACATTACCTCTATAGTCACTATATTATGATTTAACCTTTTGCTACAAAAATGACGATATCATTCCTGATATTATTAGGGCTTGATTCTCGTAGAAATACCTTTTCTTGTTTGATTACAACTTTTTTTTACTCTAATCTTATAAAGTGCTGATTTTTTTCGAATTTCGGGGCGAAAAACCAGGGGTTGTATTTTGGCAAACTAGTGCTAGGGCCTTTGACCAAATGAGCCCGAATAATAATCAACGGAACCTAGACCGATGGTCAAGGTTAGACTGACAAGCTTATTAGGATCGTCCATAAGATGTGGGAGTGGCATGGCGACACCCTTTACTAACACTAACATTGCTATGAACTTTGAACAAAGCTGTAAATGCTGACAACGCCGCATGGTGTGATCATCATCATAATGAAGCTATGCGTAGGTCACTTCCTGAATCAAAGGTCAGATTTTTACAATAACTGGTGAACTGAATGAATAAGGGGTGAACTGTCAGTGGGGGCTTGAGAGGCAGGGCGGACTTTCAATATTAGTGCAGACCTGCCAACATGTACACATTTATCATACTCAGCATGCAATTTGACCTTTTGAAGACACTTGTATACTGCTCTCCATTTTCTCCAGAGTACATGAGCATTGCCCTAAAGCCCCCCATATGTCACTTCCTTAGTTAGCAATAGTGCCTCCTTGTGGCAAAAGGAAGTGACAGAAAAACCCACCCAACAACACTTTGAAGCTACAGTTGGTCACTTTCTGAATTTATCTCAGCTGCACCTCACAGGATACCTGTCCTTTACATATACCACCTGTGTCATTTATGTACATACTCCACTTCTGTCCTTTAAATATTCCACCTGTCATTTACATATTCCACCTGTCCTTTACATATTCCACCTGTGTCATTTATGTACATATTCCACTTCTGTCCTTTAAATATTCCACCTGTGTCATTTATGTACATATTCCACCTGTCATTTACATATTCCACTTGTGTCCTTTACATATTCCACCGGTGTCATGTATGTACATATTCCACCTGTCATTTACATATTCCACTTGTGTCCTTTAAATATTCCACCTGTGTCATTTATGTACATATTTCCACCTGTTCCATTTACATATTCCACCTGTCATTAACATATTTCCACCTGTTCCATTTACATATTCCACCTGTCATTAACATATTTCCACTTGTTCCATTTACATATTCCACCTGTCATTTACATATTCCACTTGTGTCCTTTACATATTCCACCTGTGTCATTTATGTACATATTCCACCTGTCATTTACATATTCCACCTGTGTCATTTATGTACATATTCCACCTGTCATTTACATATTCCACTTCTGTCCTTTACATATTCCACCTGTGTCATTAACATATTTCCACCTGTTCCATTTACATATTCCACCTGTCATTAACATATTTCCACCTGTGCCATTTACATATTCCACCTGTGTCTTTTATGTACATATTCCACCTGTGTCATTTACGCAGACTTGAACATGAACCCCGAGTTGCGTGGGGGTGCGAGGTCCCATTTCTTCTTCCGTTTCCTTTTAAAATGATATTTTTAGATTGTGCCATGAGCCAACAAAAAAAACTTGAGTCTGCAAATGGCCCCCCGACCACACTTTGGACACCCCAGACCTAATTCCTGCAGTCCTAAATCCATTAGCATTTACCAGAAATGACAATCAGTTGACCTTTTTCACCTTCTCTCCTTTTTAATGGTGAATTGTAGCCACTCTATGGAGAATTATTGTCATCACTTGGTATGTCTTCAATTACAAAATCATTTTCCTTCATAGTGAGTGTTTTGAGTGCAGCATCCTCAGCATCCTCACTGAGTGCACTTGACAGCGCACACTTAAGTGTAGGTAGCAAGTTCTTATTAATGACGGAGCACCACCCATCAGGCACACAAATTAAATGCTGAGGCTCAGAGCGATGAGGTCGAGCTGCAGGTGAAAGGGCGGGTCACACGACCAGGTGACCTCCAGGGGATCGATGGTGCTGACAGTGCTGAATGTGGTCCAGGGAGTTGTTCTCCTCTTCTTCTTCTGGCCTTCTTTATCCTAAAAGGATTAGAAATACAAAATTTCCCCCAGGAATCAATGGCAGCTTTGTGTGTGCTTATCTGTCAATCTGTGTTAGCTTAGCTCTCAGCCACACTCTGGCAGTGAGTACCGGGCTTTTCCTGCCATCTGCCGTGTCTTTCCCTCCGCCTGTGCCGTTATTATTCCAAAGACTTAAGACATAATGTTTTATTTACTGTATAACTGTATAAGCAGTTTTTACAGCCAAGCGTGAACCAATATTTCCTGCGTGCATTCGACTCATTCAGAGGAGAGTCAGCCCGCCTGCATGAACGCCTTCTTCTCCGATATGCACCGACTGCTGTCTTCAAACACGTTTCACACTTTTTAAACCCTGTTAGAAAATAAAAACCTAAATACGTAACATAAAATATGTTTGGAAAAATCAGTGCACTGGACTTCATGCACACTTCGGATTTCATATATAATTGTAAAAAGTAAACATGGTTTACAGTTGCATATACAGTGGTGGCACATTTAAGAGGTTTTAGTTTGTTGAATTGGCCATTAAAATAGCCAAAGGTCATCATTAGATTATGATTATACACAAATATATTGACACCAGTTTTTTCCGTGTACTCCGGTTTCCCACATTCCAGAAACGTGCGTATTAGGTTAATTGCGTAGTCTAAATTTACAGAAACAAAATCAATCATTGTTACCGCCACCAAGCGCAGCGTGGAGGTTATGTTTTTGCCGGCGTTTATCTGTTTGTGTTCAAAATCACTCGAAAAGTTCTGAATGGACTCGGATGACATTTTCAAGAATTGTTGGGTGTGGAAGAACTGATTCCATTTTGAGGTGATCCGGAACATTTACCCAATTAACCGCGAACAAGGAATTACTGGACAGTCAAAATTGGAATATTTCACACATAGTTGCATATGGTGATTAATTAGGATTAATTCCTTTTTAAAACCGTGATTAATTTGACGACAATTGTCCTACTCATAATTTCACTTCACTTTTCACTTTCACTTACCTTTTCGTTGATGCACTGACATCAGAGTGACTTCTTTTTCTACATCGCGCACGTTCACTTTTTCTTTTCGTGCAATATCAATCATTTACGGGAGTGTGATGTAACACGAGGACGGCCTGTGTGTTAAATCACACAGTGTGTGTTTACTGTAGTTTTCCCAAGTGGCTAGTCGTCCATGTTTTTGTATAAAAGCTCCGCAGTTCATGTCATGGTAGTGGCCTACATACCAGCCCGGTGTTTATGCGTTTACAGCGCAAGCAAGCTCACCTCTCAGGCAAATGGCCGCCACAGAGACCCCCAGAGAGAGCAGCAGCTAATGGAAGCTGAGGTGCTAGAAGAAGCATTCCGCCCCCCTGGTGCTCACCGGCGGTCAGTACTGGTTTGGATGGCCTTTGGCCCCGCGACTTAAATGTCACTCCGGAGTGCCGTGGGGAGTTTGCGCATCCCGCCTCTACACCGGCTGGCTTTGACGACGAAAGCAATAGAAGCGCGGCGAGAGGGCGTCACCGGTGCGGTGATGGGACGGGAAAATCTTGAAAGGCCTCCCAAAAGCTGGCGCCGCCGCCCTGTAGCGCTCCAAAGAGCAGCTCAACAATGGATGCCTCAGCACATAAATAATTCCTGTGAAGCTGAGTGTGGATGCAGGCTTTTGTGAAGACTGAACACATGCGGCTCTCGTCAGCGTCTTTTTCTTTGCTTTGGGTGAGGACTTTCAAAACGATGCCCTTAGATCAGAGGTGTCCAAACTTTTTCCTCTTTGTGATCTACAGTACATGAAAAAGTGTATTATTTGTGTGAACTTCCCTTTTGAGGTTTTTTTCACATTTTTCCGGTTTTCTTTATTTTAATATTTCAAGGTTAATAAATAATTTTCATAAATTTTCCATTTGCAATATTATGACTTTTCCTTCAACCTAATTTTCCAAAACTGACCACTTTATTTTTTTGTAATGTTACGACCTAATATTTCAAGTCTATGCTAGCGAAATGTTTCCCTCCTAAGGTATTGTGGTGCGACTTTTGTAGCGTGACAATTAGTCCTGTCAAACGATTACAATATTCATCAGATTAATCACAGTTTTCAAATGAATTAATCAGGATTAATCACCATGTCGCGCTCTGTCTGAAATAGGCCAGTTTTTACTGTTTTTTATTGAAGGAAATACAAATGGCATACAGGATTATACATATAACTGTGTTGTTATGAAACGCTATTTAAGTTTAATTCACTTTTTGAGTGCATTTGGTGGGATTTCCGAGTATACTTACATACTCCTAATTATACTTCTGCAATAAAAGTTTCAAATTGAGTAGAAAATATCCACTTCTTGTTTTTGACAACCCCAGTACAATGTTTTTCTCCTAATATTTATTTGTTTTACTCTTGTATAATTACAGCTGCTTTTTCCATTTTTTTTGTAAATTTTCTCCTGGTAATTATGACTTAATTGCCATAATATTTGGACTTTATTGTTGCAACAGTATAACGTTTTCCTCAACCATCCCAAAATTGCCAACTTTATTTTCTTTTGTATGTTTTTTATAATATTACAACTTGCTGTCATATTTTCTTTAATATTAATAATATTAGTATTATATAATAATTAATATTAATTAATATTAATAATTTTTCTTCTACGTGTTTACTCTTTTTCACATTCTAATTTTCTCTTAATATTTTGACTTTATTCATGTTATGAGCTGTTTTTTACATTTCTGCTATTATTACTATTAACTATGACTATGATCATATTAACATTATTATTCTCATCCCATTCTAACTTTATAGTACAACATTTTCCCACAATCTCATTTTCCAAAAATACTTGTTCCTTTGTCATAACGACTTTATTTAATATTTCATTCATTCATTTTCTATACCGCTTATCCTCATTAGGGTCGCGGGTATGCTGCAGCCTATCCCAGCTGGCTTTCAGTGGGAGGCGGGGTACACCCTGGACTGGTCGCCAGTCAATCGCATGGCAGACAAACAAGCATTCACACTCACATTCACGCTCTAATGGACAATTTAGAGCCGCCAATTAACCTAACATCCATGTTTTTGGAATGTGGGAGGAAACCGGAGTACCCGGAGAAAACCCACGCAGGGGAAGAACATGCAAACTCCACACAGAGATGCCCAACAGAGATTCGAACCCTGAACCTCCTGACTGTGAGGCCAACATGCTAACCATGCTAATCTACCATGCGGCTTTAATATTTCAACGCTATGCTTTTAAAATGGCAATATTTTTCCTTTTTCCTTGTTAGAATACAACTTTATTTAAATAATATTTTGTATTTTATTCCTGTAAAATCACTGCAATCTTTTAACCATTTTTGCTGTTATTTTTTGTTTTTTTTTCTGTTTTTTCCAATTTCTGCTTGTTTTTTTAAATTTCCAAAAATGTCAAACTTCGTCTAGTAAATATTCTTCTGGTGATTATGACTTTATTCCGACAATATTCGCACCTGTGGGGCCTGGCCGGGCCTAGCCTGAATCAGGAACACGGGGACTCCCCCCCGCAGGCCCACCACCTGCAGGGGCAAGCATAAGGGTTCGGTGCAATGCGATTTGGGCAGTGGTCGAGGGCGGGTGTCCGGGCAACCTGGTCTTTGGCGGCCAAATCTGGTTCTTGGGACATGGAATGTCACTTCTCCGGTGGGGAAGGAGCCCGAGCTTGTGGAAGAGGCGGAGACATTACGACTAGATATAGTCGCACTCACCTCAACCCACAGTTTGGGGTCTGGAAGCAAATTCCTTGAGAGGGGCTGGACCTTGTTCTTCTCTGGAGTTGCTGCAGGGGAGAGCCCTCCGGCTTTGTGCCTCTGTGCTGGAGTCAGCCCCGGTAAACAAGGGTTATTTCACTACGCCTTCCTGGTGGGGAAAGGGTCCTGACTGTGGTTTGTGCGTACGCGCCAAACGGCAGCTCAGAGTACCCAGCCTTCTTGGAGTCTATCAGAGGGGTTCTGGAGAGCACCCCAGCTGGTGACTCCATAGTTCTACTGGGAGACTTCAACGCCCATGTGGGCAATGACAGTGTGACTTGGAGGGACGTGGTTGGGAGGAACGGCTTCCCTGACCTGAACCCGTGTGGTGTGTTGTTGCTGGACTTCTGTGTGAACCACAGTTTGTCCATAACAAACAGCATGTTCCAACATAAGGATGTCCATAAGTGTACTTGGCACCAGGACACCCTAAGTCGCGGGTCTATGAGCGACTTTGTGGTCGTATCATTAGACCTGCGTCTGCAAAATGAATATTTTGACGTTATTCTTGCAAAATTACTGCCCAAGTTTTGCTGTTGTTGTTGTTCCATAATATTTTTAGAACGTGCCGTGTGGCTGCACTTTGGACACCTGTGGTTTAGATTGTTTCTCCGCGAATCTGGTCTTCTTCACGCGACCTTGTCACCATGCCTGCTAGCAATGATGGAGCGTTCCATTCTCATGCAGTGCTGAGCAGGTTATGACCCAGACATCTTGTCCTCTTCATCCAGCAGCTCTCCATCTTCACTCTCCTCTGACTCGCGTCTACCCCCCCCACGCACCCCCACACTGAAACCATTCATCTTAATTCCACCACGAAGAAGTCTCTCCATGTGCGCCCACAAGGAGGCCAAAGATAGACGACCCCCGTTTGTTGTGGTTTTTTCTTCTTCTCGGTTAAGTGTATTCAGTCATTTAAGCTTCTCTAATCCTCTCCACTGTCGGCCCAGCTCCCACATGAGGCAGACGAGGGGGCCTGACCGCTGGCCAAGGTTAACGGAGCTTCAAAGTGCGCATTGCATGCCCACCGCCCGGCCGACATCAAACGCTGTCCTTCACCGCGCACCCCGTCAAGATGCAAGCAAAGCCGTCTCCAGTCTTGGTGTCTGTCGGCCGCGCACCGAAGCGTGTCCTGACCCCATCAGGCCTGACCCCGTCCTGCACGTCCCACTAGGAAGCGTTTCTTTATTCAACATACGCTCTTTAAGATTAGTGTTTATCTGACTGGCTTCTGAAGAACTTGCACACTCTTCAGTGGTAGATCCAAATTAGGATTATTCAAATTCAGTAACATCATCGTCAACATCAGCAAACCTGGCATGACCTACACTGCCCTCCAGAAGTACGGGAACTGTGAGGTTTCCTTATTTTGGCTACAGACGGAAAACATCAAAAGATTGAAGAGTGTGAGCCCCTGGAGTAGGGGTGTCCAAACTTTTTCCATAGTGAAAATGCAACTTTGGATATTTTGTAAAGCAGTACATGTAGATATGCTAAAAAGTTATAATTATTATTATTAATAAAAGTCTTAGTAGTAGTAGTAGACTGCTAGGAGCTTCCCTAAAATGTCAAAAAAAAGGTGATTGTCTTGTTGAAACATCCATTTCAAGGGCATGTCCTCTTCAGCATAAGGCAACATGACCTCTTCAACTATTCCGACATATGCAAACGGATCCATGATCCCTGCTATGGGATGAATAGACCAACACCATAGTAGGAGAAACATGCCCTTATCATGATGATTCACTGTCTTCACTGTGGCTTGAATTCTAAGTTTGGGGGTCGTCTCACAAACTGTCTGCGGCCCTTGGACCCAAAAAGAACAATTTTACTCTCATCAGCACACAAAATGTTCCTCCATTTCTCTTTATGCAAGTTGATGTAACCTCTTCTGCACATGCCTTATAGTCATAGTACTTGCAGGTAACTCCAGGCTGTCATCCTGGAGCTGATCATTGGCTGAGCCTGTGCCATTCTGGTTTCTGGTGTCTTCTGTTTTCTGCCACATGTCTATGGTTTTGCTCTCCAGTTTAAGGCACTGGAGATCATTTGAGCTGAACAGCCAAAACATTTTGGCCCTCTTCATAATTTTTTCCCTCTCCAATCAACTTTTTAATCAAAATACGCTGCTCTTCTGAACAATGTCTTGAACGAACCATTTTCCTCAGGCGTTGAGAGAAATGCATGTTCAACAAGTGCTGCTTTCAACCTTAAGTAGGGGCACCTGATTCACACCTGATTTTCACTACATTGATCACTGATTTAGTGCCACACTGCTATTGTTTGAACACACCCCTTTCAACTAATTGCCCAATTGCACAGCCTTAAGAGCATACATATCATGAATGCTGGGTCTTGTTTGTTTTCTGAGAATCTACTGCACTTACTGGTAACTTGGTTGCCTTTGGTCTATGCTCTTTTTTCCCCATTTTTGCTGTTTTTTACCATAATGTTATACATTTTCCCCACCCTTATTTTCCAAAATTATTTTGTTTTGTTTCTTATAATATTCTGACGTTTAAAAAATAATTTACTTAATCTACAATATTTAAACTGTATCCTTCTAAAATGAAAGTTTATTTTTGAAATATTGTAACCCTTTTTCTCATTAGAATACTACTTTTTCTCTTAGTTTTTTTCACTTTGTTCTTGTTTTAAAGTTTTACTTTTGTTTTTATTTTTTTAGGGTTTTTGTTCTTCTTTTTGTTAATTTTGGCTGATTTTTAATTTCCCTACAATTTCAGCTTTCTTTTTGTAAATATGATAATAAAATAAATAATAGTTTGACTTTTCCCACAACATTACTTTAAAAAATTACCCTATTCATGTTTTTCATACCATTATGCTATTATTAACTATGACTATTATAATATTATGTGCATTATTTAAATAATCTTGTTTGCATATATATTTTTTAATTTTTTGTATAACTTGATAATTGATTTTTCTAAAATACATATATTTATATATTTAATTTCCATAATATTATAACTTTAAAAAAATAATATTTAAATTATATGCTACTAAAATAGTCTAATTTTTTTCCTAATACTATAACGAGTTTATTCTTGGAAAAATTGCCACCTTTGTCCTTGTTAGAATATGACTTTTTTATTTTAATGTTTCTTACTTTATTCTTGTAAAATCACTGCTGATTTATAACTTTTTTTTTTTGCTTTTTCAATTTCTGCTATTGTTTTTTTTTTTAATTTAACTTTGTTTATATTAATGTTCTTTTTGTAATTATGTCTTTATTCCATTAATATTATGACTTTTTTCCATAACCTAAATTTCCAAATATTTAAACTTCATTTTTAAATAATCATAGTCATTTTTTTTCATAATATTATGCCTTCATTCCCAATATATTGTTACTTTTTCCTCCAACTTAATTTTCCAAACTTACTTTGTATTGTTTCTCATCATATTATGACTTTAAAAAGTGAACGTAATTTTTCTTTAATATCTTTACTCAATGATACTAAAATTACATGATTTTTCTTCATAATACAACAAGTTTATTCTAAAAAAAATAGTCAATAGAGTTGAGGTATTACACAACAAATACATTATTCTCAATAAGTTGTAATATAATGACAAACAAACAAAACTTTTTGTAAAATTAGGTTGGGGAAAAAGATTATGGGGAAAAAAATCTTAATATTATAAAACGAAAATGTACTAAGCTTATTTAACAAGAAACTATTTGGGCAATATATTAAAAAAAATTAAAAACAGCAAAAATGGAAGAGCAAAGACAGAAGTTTTTCTGTAGTTAAAGGGCTTTTCACCTAAATCACAAAGTTAAACACAATCAAAAGCAGTACTTGGGCGCCACCCTCTGGCTGAACACATTCTTGCAGTCCACAATATGGCCATACCGCACAGCAGCCAGCAGGTGGCAGCAAAGACACTGGATGACCATCAATTGAGTCTTATCAGTTAAAGGTCGTTTGTCAAGGCTCACAGTTAACCTGTTCTAATCAGTTGTGGGATCAGTAAGAGAGAAAAAATGGACTAATAAAGACTAAGCTGTGTTTGCTTGTCGATTATTCTGTCCAAAAACAAGCCTGCCAAGAAAAGGGTTAGAATGGTGCAAACAGGCAGAGTGCGTTGTGCCCGCCGGGCCTGTCCTGTCCTGCTCTGACAAGTCTGCCAGTGCAAAGGAGCTCATTGTCTTGGTTGTGTGCGTTTATTGTAGCCTCGGGGAAGGTATTCCACTTCCTTTCAACGTGGCGCACAGGCGCGGCCTCCGAGCAGCACATTGATATGTGAGCCTGATAGCAATGGTAAACATACAGTACATAAGGAATTACAAAGTCATCATCTCAGCATCTTTGCCTTCTAATGCACACTCGCTGCTTTCACAAGAGCACGCCAACCAAGATGGCTCAAGGGAACAAGATCACTTTGTCAGTCGGGTCAATAATTCATAAAAAAAACAAAAAATCCTGGATTGCAACGTGTACTTTTCCTCTTGATATGCAAGACACGCTGCTGTTGTGCAAAAGTCTTGGGTCACTAATAGCATTTGGTGGTCATTTCAACTTAGACTAATTTTCTTTACTTGATTTTAGTTGTTTTTATTCCAAAAAAGTTTTTTTTTATTTTTAAAGAGGAACTACACTAGAAATGCGATTTGTTGAATCTTATTGCATTCCCACCAGATGAAACTTTGCTGACAGGATGCGTTTGCTGCATTTACCAAACATCGGACGTATTATTTTTATATACTGGAAGTCACTCTGCAAGAGTTAGTCAGCATCTTATTCGGTAATGAAAATAATATAATACAGGAGTAGAAACTGAGAGCACAATTTTTTTGTTAATCAGCAAAAATTGAATACATGTAAAAAAACTACATAATAACTAATAATAACGCAAAGCTTTGTCTTATATATGATTTATTTATATACAGTATATTGCTTTGTAATAAAAATGCAATTTCTCCTGTTTTTATTGTGGAGCAGGCTGGTTTTTGCTTTACGTTTGTTGACATTCGATATTTTGCATTTTAAGGACTTAAGGGGTTTGTATGTTCTGACAAAGAAAAATCGAAGTTGTGATTTTTCGACCCTTTAAAAAACCCTTTGTTGTATTATTAGTTAGAACTTCTAGAACTTCTTCTCCACACACGCCCATCCCCTTGTTGACAGCTTGCAGTTTCTAATTCCTACCACGGGGGGTCGCTGATGGAACAACAGTTGCGACTAGACGTCAATGTGTGTGTGTATGAGTGTGATGAACGTGTGGACCCAGTGAAAGATCACCCCCAGACGGACTAAGACATCGTTCTCCTTCATCATGTGCGTGGCCTACAAATACGTGCTTTTCACCCCACCGGAACCGTCTGACGGCGCCTACGGTGTGGGCAAAATGAGGGACTAGTCGGCGGCGGCGGCCGTAAGCGAACGTTTCGTCGGAACCGCGAGTGGGCTTCACAGCTGCTGGCCACCAAGGAGAAGGCGGAGAAAATGTCGGGGAAAATCGAGAGCAAGCAAGGTAAGCCCTGACCCCGGTTCGCCACCTCGGACGCCCAGTAACGGCACGCCACTCGCCCCCACATCCTGGGGGTCCTGGCGGGGTGAAGACATTCATTGTGCTCGCTTGTTTGGGCCTCTCGGTTGATCTTCGCAGCCCGCTTAGACGTCCCTCCGCCGAACCTCCCCGAGCCATTTACCGTCACCTCGGAGTGCAAATGGGAGATTTTTCTCCTCCAGCTTTGACAGACAGAACGCCAACGCTAGTACTGCGGCTTAGCGCCGAACCACCGCCAGGCTACTCCACCGGCATCTTCGCGCCCCGCTCCTCGCTAGCAAACCAGCCGCTATGTTGGCGCCGCAACATCGCACACACTTGCACCGTTCGCCCCGCGGGAGACGCCGGGGCGATGAACTCGACGGCCAACGCGGGCACTTTCCCTTTCATCGCTCAGTCAGGCGGCTTTTTGGGAAACGCTAGCCAACCCGCAGCTAACGGCTAGCCTGCCACTAGCTAGGCTGCTAGCCGCGCCGTTAGCCAGCGTGCTGCCCTGCGCGTGCGTTTACGCCCAAGATATTGTCTCTGTTGTTGCTGCGGGGGCGAGAAACGAAGCAAAGAACTCTGCTTTGGTCAGCAAACTCTGCACCCAGCAGCTACTTTTGCATCCCCACTTCAAGCAGCTGCCCTCCTGCCTCCTCACACTTTCTTGATTGACTGATGCATGGACACACACACGCACACACACACACACACACACACACACACACACACACCCCAATCACAAGGCGTAGAAACTTCCGATTGTCTTGCAGATGACTTTTGCTTTTACAGCCAGAGCGTGTCATCGGCACTTATCAGCTTCCTCAGGCATCCTTCTTGGTCCTGCTGGGTCACTTGTTGGCCTCTTGCCTCCCTTCCCGCCCATGCCAAATGTGGCCCCCGGAGGAACAACACAAGCAGAAGCAGCCGCTGGAATCAGTTATCTGTTGTAGGCTTAAGGCTCTCCGGAGAGGGGTTAATCTGATTAGTTGAGTAACTCGTGGGGGGATTGAAGAAAGTGCTGTAAAGTTTGAGCTGTGGTGCTGAAATGTCCCATGCAAATGGTTACCATAGCGCTCACAGCAGGAGGGCATATCATTCACACCCAGCCTGGACAGGAGACGTACAGCCTGTAGTCGGGCGCCACGTCCACGTGCTTCTCAGTCGCCGTGGTTACGACGTCCTCTTGTCAGGAAGCAACGCACAATCCGAAATCGCTCTCGTCTTATTCTTCTCGGCGTCTGAATGGGGGGGTCACGTGACTTCATCCCCCTCAAGTGTGTTTGTTTACATGGGCTCGGCCAAGCACACGTACACACGAGAACCGCCTAGCTTGCGGGTCGTCTGCGCTTGGGTTTCAAAGCAGGTGTTCTCACAGAAAGTGTAAGAAGAAGCCGTTTGTTTGATGCGCCAACGGGTGTCTTCGTCAAGTGTTGAGTGTTTTCGCATTCGCAAAAAGTGAGTAAACGCGTGAAAACGTTTCGATCTGCAGACGAACTTTTTTTGTCGGTTCTGCCACAAACTATTGGCATCTTTGGCATGCCAATATTTTTAGCCATGACTGACGCATTCAACGCTGATTAAGAAGAACAGAAGCTGCATTTAGCCAACCAGCTATTTTGATGTTACCAAGTGAGCAGGCAACGTGTGCACCCGACGCCCGAAACCCCGCCATCCCGCCCAGCCACACATTTAATGACGGTTTTTGCGAGTCAGCTGTTTCCCTAAAGCAAATGAATTACCTAGTCGGGTGATTGGTGAAGTTTATTTTCCAGTTTATGGCCATTTTTAATTTAAAAAAAAAACTCGTGGTGTACATATTTTGGCTCAGGGGTGTCCAAACTTTATCCACAGAGAGGCGCATACAGAAAAATTGAAGGCTCCGGGGTATGACTTTGATATATTTTGTGCATTAAAAATGATAAAACAAATCCAATGAAGGTCAACATAATGCTAAGCTATCACAAAACACCCCTATCTGAGCTCTCTGTTGTTTCTGCTGCCACAAATTTTCTGAAACAAAATCTTGCGAGTTTAAAACCTGACGAGATTTCTCCAAAAAACTGTCTTGCAATAATTAATATCATCTCTCATATCCAAACAGGCAGGAAGAGGTTTCACTCTATGCATTGGAGCAGCACCTAGACGCTTCATAGCAGCAACAGAGTGAGACTTCTTGTCACTTATATTGTTGCTTTGTCTTTGTGGGGGGACATGAAGGCACTAGCGTACACACACAGCAAGAGTAGCGCTCCGTGAGGAGCATTGCAAGGTAACGCTGTGGAGGTTAGGAGGGAATCATGAAAGGAAACAAAATGAGCTTGCCCACCTCAAACATATCCCCCTGACCCAGTTTTACCACCTGGGGAAAAAAGTACACATCGAGATGCAGAGTCTTTTTTCAGGCAGTCAACACTCACTGAGATGTTTGGTTGGCAAAGTAAATACAAACAGAACAGCGCAAAAATAGTGTGCATTCATAGAGAGTCATAGCAAAAGAAATGCTGCTCTTTAATACATTCTTTAAGCCAGCATTTGAAGAAACGCTGCAAAGGTTTGACAGCCAGTATGATTTGCCTGTGAGAAATGCATGCACAGAAATGCCCCCCCGATTTGAAATACTACAGAGAAAGGGATAATATTTTGTACTGTACAGACTGAAACCTGAACCAGAAAAATTCGACCAAATGGAGCAGAACATTGACAGTACTCCTTGCCTTTTAGGCCGTCCCACTATTTGAGAAGCACTGGTGTGATATAATAATATATATAAAATATATATTATGTAATGTATATAATACTCCAAATACTTTGGAGTATACTTTGCTCGATTTTTGTTGTTAATTTATTCCAAAAGGTACAAAAACCGAAAGACAATTTTGTTCCCATTAGAAATAATGTAAATCCAATTCATCTGTTCCAGACACCCTAAAATGTGAATGAAAATGCATTTCATGGAGAATTAAAATATTTTTTAATGCACAAACGTATAAATGACGAATGGATAGAACTTGTTGATACGGACTTCCCGTACATCATCCCATGATGCTGGTACCTCTTTCAGGAGAATCACCCATTTGCATTCTCTTGAGTTTGTTTTCAATTATCCTGCGGCCAATTGATTTTATTGATTATCTTGACAGGCCTACCCGGAACGCTCAGGGTTTAAGGGACAGGTGGTGATGATGATGATGATGGTGGGGGTAAGTGTGTGTCTCTGCTCGCAGACGGTGTGCTAAATCATCATCATCATCATCATATCTAGATTAGAAGCGGCGGCGGAGGCCAGCAGATCCACCATCGGCCGTACAAACACAGAGGGGACTCTCCCAGCATCGACCGATCTTGTCTCATAGAATCAACTCACTCAGATGAATAATGCATGTTTTTTTTTCTTAATTTGAGTGACTGACTGAATGTTTGTGTTGTTTCAAACGCCACACTTGGAAAATGTCTGCGCTCGTGTGACACCAGAGCTTTGGCATGTCAGTGTTGCTAGTAGTTGTGTTTTATTATTAGCCCTGTAGCGCCGTCTCTTTCCGAGCCCGTCAGCGGGTGTCGACTGTCTCCCCCCCCCACACACACACACACACAGTGAAAGATCTGGCTGCATTGCTAAGAGTTTACTCCGGAGCAGACTTGGACTTAGCGCGGAAGTGTCATTCATCTCATGGGGCCGGTGTTTGCCCAGTGCTTCCCTCCAGTCTGAAATGGCTTCTTGTCTCGTGTTCAGAAATTGAGCAGCAGAAATAGCAACCCCCACCGCCCCGGCCCGTGTTTTTGTCCCCAAACAATTGTCTGCGCTACCGGGACTCGAGGACTCGCTTATAATACGCTGCAATTTTGAGGTCTGATAGCAGGAAAGCGCTTCACCCTGTCACCCCCTCAATGAGAGACTAGCTTTTTTCCCATAGAGCTCCGCTGTGTTTGTAATTATTGCGTTGTGTCTGGGAAAGCAACAAGAAGGAGGGATCAGAAGGGAAAGAGGGTGGAGAGCCGTTGAGAACCTGTGGGAATCCAGTCCTTCTGCAGAAGGACAATTGGATGGATTGCTTGTCTGGACCCAGGTGGACACAAGAATCTATCCGCGATGAAAGGCTAACACGTCCACCTCCGCGGCAACGTTTTCATGGCTGACAGCTGAGGGTCGATGGCAGTTAAGGTTGTTTTTGAAGACGGTACCTTACAGGCCGTATTTATTTGCCAATTAGGATGTTTGATTTGATTTCTTCCACATAAGCGTCAGATACCTACCATGGTTCCGTGCCTCTCCACGCCCGCTTACCGCGGGGTTGACGCCTCTGCAGGACCTGTGGCGGCATCATAGCCCACTTCACTCAGACGTCCTGCCCTCCCGAACGTCCAGCGAACAGTCCTCCATGCCTCCCCGCGGTGCTATTTGTGGATCTTCCCTCTGAAGTGCCGAGCAGCGTGACGGGGTCAAGTGAGCACTGATCATGAGGGCCACTTAAGTTTGTGACTAATTCTCAGCAGGGCTGTGAAAATGCCAGCCCAGCCTGCGCACAGTTAGTGTACACAACCTGCAAGTGGACCGGTCAGTCGTTTTCTCCCCGGGACAGACTGCGGAATTTAGGGCCTCTTGAATGGGCAACACCAGCTGGAGGAGCCAGGCCTCCTCCGAGGACACAGACTCCTCTCTACCAGGCGACCTGGATGAGGACTCAGGTAAAATTCAAACCACGACTGTCCTGCATAGACAGTTTGTTTTGTGTAGCGTGGAAAAACAGCAAGACGTTAAAGCGAAATCAGTTACCAGTATCGCAGCGTTAATGTAAAATAGGCGCTGTGGCACAACGAAATGTAGGGGACATTCCTCTCTGGGCTTTTTGTGTCGTGTGGCTTTACAGAAGGTGCTCATTTCCTCGGCTAAAAGCTTGGGCGGACCCAACCCAGCACGGGGAGGCTGCTCGACTCAGCCACATCCTTCCATCGCAGGCTGCCTCTCGGCCTTATCACTTTCACGCTGCAAAAACTTTGGGGGGGGTGCATGACTGCTTTAATTTTGTGGTGTGATCCTAATCCACCTCAGCAACACAGAATGTTGGTCTTTGCTCCACCCTTGGGTCTCCCAACCGACCAAAGCAGAGTAGATCCCGACCCACAGGCACGGAGCCACCCTGTGTGCGAGCGCAATGAGGCTCCGTGATAGTTAAGCATATCTCTGGGAAATCACAAGCGTTCCGAGCGCCGTAATGCCTTGTTTGGAAAACACACAGTCTGCAGGGATGTTAGTCGGCTAAATCGCTCCATTTAGCCCCAGCAGGATGTCCAATTCTGTGTTTGTATGTGCTGCCTGTCAGCCATGACCGTACTGATTAGAATAGACTGTCAGAGAACCCTAATTACACATGTCGTTGTGTAAATTTAGTAGGGAGTCCATGCTGAATGCCGATCAGCTAGCAACCAAGCAAAAATGTGCAAAGGGATTTTGCGTCAAGTCGGGCTTGCGTGCGAGTGCCTGCACAAGTGTGTCAAAGCATTCAGACCCCCGGTGACGCATCCGCTCCGCCTGCCTGCCCGGAGTCGGTGCACAGTGAAGGGGACGCCCCTCGCTCGGTGCCAGTTTCCGATGGCGGGCTAAATCAGGAAGAACGGGAGCTTGCGGACAAGTCATCTTTCTGGTCAGGACAGACGTGGGAGTGCATAAATGCTTCTGATTTGTGTGTTTTTCTCTTTCCGCTTTCAATGTGGACTCATCAAATGAACAGCCGTGTCCTGAGGGCATTTTATTTGACTGCTCCTCATGCAACCTGGATGGGGGGTTTAGGCTGAACGCAGGGCTCTCAAACCCAACTTACCGCTTGTGTTATAGTTTGAAGCTCGGAAGTATTCCACAAAAAAGGGTTTCAAGTACAGTAGGTTGAACAGAGCCTCTTATTGGTCAGAAAATATTGAAAGACAAGTTATACCGTATGTAGCAGTGTGGTCACCAGGAATCAGTAATGTTAAGAGCTATGACGTTAGATAAAGTACCTTTCACACTGCATGCAGATTGTACTGAGCCGGAAGAGGCGAGCCGACATGCCGTGGCTGAGATTGAGTGGTTAAAAAAAGGTTACCCTCTCATTCAGTTTTCGGCTTATTTGTCTTTCTTCCCCACTCAGTTTTAAACACTTTAAGTAAATTGGAGAGGCTAACTAGTTGGCTCGATAGCTTGCTGTGCTAGCACCGACTGTTATGTCCCTGCAGAGATCCCGTACCCTGCACAATGTGATGCCAACAAAGAATAATACGAGTATACAAGTGACAATTGGGGTGTTGTTTCAGGTCTACAGGATTTTAATAATGTAAAAAAAACATATTTAGAAAGCAGGGATGTACGGGCCGATCCCGTTGCCGTGAATCTGGACCACACTCTAACATGGTAGGTGCTGTAAATGCACCTCAAAGCTGATTGCCACTCGACTCTCTCCACCCGAATGAAGGAGAAAACGCACCACCACATTGCAGACCTGTCCACGGGGTACCGCGGTTAAGTTAGTTTCACATTGGACGCTGGATCTTCGACCCGCAGCTACAGCAGTTGAACTTCCCTCGCTGTGCCCGGATTCCTCTGTCATGGTGCCGGGAGCTGGCAGAGGAAGTGCTGCTTTAAATCACGCCACAAATTGATGTATAAGCATGTCAAATGATTAGTCCTACCCTAAATGTATTGTGATGGCGGCTGAATAATTCCACGTCAGGATGGCTGTAATTAAGTTGGCCATTTATTTGCATGTCTACACACTCGGTCCTCCGACAAGACGTTCCACTTGCTAGTCTCGTATTCTACGCACTTGACTTTTTTTCCTTCTCCATAAAAGAGGTGCAACTGTAGTTCAAAAAAGCTGATCCAATCTTCTCAGTTTATTTTTAAACGATAGTTCAGAACATGCACTGTTCTTCAGTACATGAATTGACTCATCCGAACATCACTTTCTCTTGCCTACTCCTTGCAGCTGGACTATTTACACAAGACACTTTGGGCAGAAAATGGATACAACTGTGTGGTTTTGTCCAGAAATTGCTGTGAAAAAGGAGTCATTTGGTGTCATAAGTGCTAATTGGTGTCTGCGATGTGAAGCGTAAACAACCATCAGCCTGTCGTGAAATCAGAGTGTTCTTCTGGGATGCCACCCGCCTTTGACCCGCATCTACCAAGTGCCTTTTCGCCGGACGTGAGCTGTCATTGACGCATTATCATTGGGAGGGTAATTTGCCTCAAGTAACCAGCTCAAGTGACTCGTGTCCGGTCGGTATTTACTCTTTAAGAGGCTGAGAATTGAAGTGAAATTAGCGTGGCACAATTGCATCACAGGAGGAGATGTATTGTCTGGTCCAGTGCAGTGTGTGTGTGTGTGTGCGTGTGTGCGCGTGTGTGTGTGTGTGTCAAAATGATGACAACGAACTGAACTGGCAGCACAGACAAGATGATCTTTGTATGTTCGGAGTGGTACCAATACTCACTGCTTGAGGCCGTTTACTCACAAGGACGCTGCTGCTTATGCTTCTTGAGTCTGCAGGTGGAGTGGGGAGTTTTATTGGGCTTCATGCTCTCGCGCCAAACAGCTGTCGTCTGCCGATCGCTCTCAGTTCATCTGTGCAGATCTCAGTGGGGGTTTTTTCAAGCCTGCCGCCGCTGTTGATTCTGTTTGGATGCTTGCTATGATGTTAGCGGCACTGACACGTCAGGTATTTATAGCACCCGGTGGTTGTGGCGTCTGTTGGTTTCCACCCAAGGTGACGCTGCCGCCCGCCTGTCACTTTGCTTCAACTCTGTTGAAACATTCACTTCACAAAGTGGTCTTAAAATGGAACGCTATAAAAATATCATTGAAGCGCCTGCAGCCAAAAACCGAGCGATCAGACTGCTTTGAGCAGAATCCTTGTCTGGTGTTGTGTGTTCTGTGTCGTCACGTCCAGAAAAGAGGGAGCGGCTCGCACCGGGGGAACAGGAAATGGTGCGAGTGGTCTTTGGCGTCATGGGGGAAGGAACAGGAGGGGTGCCCAAAATGGGGTGTGTTATTTCCCCACTCTGGATGCTCATCAATAAGAAGTGTGCAGTAGTAGGAAAAGCTTGGAGCTCCGGTGTTGAGGAAGTTTGCGAGAGGTTCCGCTGCAGTCGATTTCATTTAAAAGCTAACTTTCCATCATCCTACCAACAGGGAAGCATGCCTGTAATCACTGGGCCACATAATCGCATGTTAAACCCAACTCCTGACATTTTGCCCGTTACAGCATAATCGCACACGCTGGCAGCTTTTTGCCGTTATTACTTAGCCCTTCTCCGACTTATCTTCACCCCCTCTCATCATCACTGCTGGAATGACTTTCACACGGGAGGTGTCAGCGCATTCATGGCCTTGTTTTGTGTTGCTGAGAACCAGGCCCCGTGGCATCATCTTTGTGAGGAGCACATGATAGTCACTTTATGTCCTTGTTTGGGGAAGTGGATGCTTCTGCTTTGTTTGTCTGTGTTGAGCATATAGGACAATTGAGTGACCTACACCTCGGGGCTCTCTCCATATATTCACTATAACTTAAATCCGCCTCCTGTATACACCGCTGGCAGAAGGGATGTGGCACTTCAGTATAGGAGTCATTTACATTTGCATTTTTTGATTGCCCCCCCGGCACACTCTAAAGCAGGGGTCTCAAGCTTGCGGCCAGATATTTTGTTGCCCCCACCTTAATATGAAAGTTTAATGTTAGTGCGGCCCTCGAGTTTTATATGAATGGCACTTTTTATAGTGTTGTATGCTGACAAACCTACCACGGTGGGGTATATGGCTATCAGGGGCATGACATTAACTGGGCTTTTTGCAAGTATAGAAATATTTTTCAATGAGTGAAAAATTGATAATTTTCAGAATATTATTAGCAGTTTTGCACACAACTTCTTTACACCAGGGTCCTTGTTTATCTTATTTTGTTTTGTTTGTATTTTAAAAAGACGATTGACAAGATTGTATTTTTTTTAAAAATTTAAATTTCACGCGTGACATGTGCGCCTAGGCTGCAGCCCGGCCTCAGCTAGACTCTGCCTCCAGCGGCCCCAAGGCAAGTCCCCCTGTTCTAAAAGTATGATTTGACAAGAAAAAAAACAGCACAAAATTTAAAAATCAACAGAAATTTTACAAGCCAAAGTATTAGAAAAGAATAAAATATTTAAAAAGTATTAGAGCAAAGTTAAGGAGGACAACGTCATAATATAGGATAAATATCATTGTTGTAGCATAAAGTGTAAATATTACAAAAAAATATATTTTCAAAAAAACAGTAATTTTACAAGCATAAAGTCAAAATATTAAGACACAGGTAATCTAAAGAGAAAAAGTCGTAACTTTACATGGGGAAAAATAATGAAGCATCAAGTTGAAACATTAAAAAAGAAAACTTTTTTTAAAGTCATCATATTATAACCAAAAATAAACCAATAAAGTTGTAATTTTGGGAAAAATAGGTTATGTTATGTCATTAAAATACAGCAATGATTTTATTGGGAAAGTCATAATTACTAGAATAAAAATAAGAAATATTAACAATTAATAGAAAAAAGCAACAGAAATGGATAATAAATTCAAAATTTTAAAAGGAAAAAGTTGCATGTGAATAAGAATGAAGTGGCAATTTTAGGAGAATAATAGGAGGGAAAAATGTAATTTCAGTAGCATAGAGCTTGTTACAGCAGAAAATATTAGAAACAAGCACAACAAAATAAAGTTCCTACTAATAAAAGACATTTTTACCTATATCACAATTTTGTAATGCATTTTTTTCTGGAAATCTATCTAACCTGTATCGACACGTGTTGCTTTATATAATATCAAAGCGGCCCTCTCATGCTTTCGTTTTTCTGTGTTTGGCCCTCGCTGGAAATAGAGTGTTATGGTACCAGGGAATGAATAAATGGCTTCAGGGCCATTGTAGTGTCTCTCCTCCCACGAGTCATTCCATCAGATAAACGTCTGTAAAGCCTCTATGGTCATTTGCGAGGAAACGCGCAGGCGAACGAGAAGCACTGGCACCGCCGTGAATGTGCACACAGACGGGCTCAGCTGTGTTGAGTGTTGTCGGCTTTTTAGTTAAACACAGAAGCCTTTGTGGCGAGAGGCCTGTAAAAGGTTTATGCCGCCACACAATAAGCAGGTACTAACAGCTGCACCCTCCTCCTAAACCCTGCTGGCCTACATCTGACCCAGTGTGTGTGTGTGTGTGTGTGCGCGTGTGTGTGTGTGTGTACATGTGTGCATTTGAGCCAGTGCTGAACAAACCCTTCGCTTGGAGCGTCGCATTGAAACTTGCGGTTCATGACGTGATATACTAGAAATTTGACATCAGCCACCGAGAGACAGAGCGAGTCTTTGTATGAGTTACGCATGCAGCTGCAGCGCTACTTCAGGTTCCCTCGTGTGTTCTGGTGTTGAATAACTAATTTACAGTCTGCGAGAGCCCAGCGTGCCACAAAAATCCTTACCGAACGCATTTTTTATGTTCTTGTGCAATCCCATGACGCCGGCACTGGATGCTGTTTGTGTTTTAGAGGAACATTTCCCCCGCGCACAATCGATGATCAGCTGCGCAGATCCTGATCACCTCTGCTGTCCGCTTTTAGAGCAGATGTCCCAAACACAGGAAATGCATATTTCATGTTCTCATCTCCAGCAACACACTGCTGGCAGCCAGCTATGGATCGAGCTCTCTGTGGGCTAATATGGATTGTTGTTATAGATTGCTGTGCTCCGTTCCCATGCAACACTTCATTCAGGCTGAGCACATCCATCTAATTGATATTTGCTCCTGGCCACTGGTCCATGTATATCCAGCTGCCTTGCCGGTCACTGACACACAGGGTCCACGTTTATGTAATCATAAACATTACTGGTTCTGCCGCGTTGCTCTGTTTCCCCCCCCCCCCCGTCATTTGCTGATATGGCGTGAACACTGTGCATGTCATTGACTCGGTCAGAATGCGGGCTGACTTTCCTGTCGCCGGCTGCCCAACGACCAGCTGAACTGCTGTAAAGCTGCAACATGCGCCACTGGACTTTTCCCTCTTATCCCTTTTCCACTGTCGAAAACTTTGGTGTTGGATTATGTTTTGAGGCCGGGGTGGAAGCGTGTTGCCTGCTACTGGACTCCACGCCGGTTTAGATTTTTTCCGTGTCATTACAGTACGTCACTGGGGTTACGCCTCCGATCCGAAAATAACAGTAAATTTGCATAGGAAAACTCACAACTCACTGTAGTCCTTGACACTGCACACTGTTTGCAGGTACAAATATAAACATAAAGGTGCAAAAACTTACAAAATGAAGGTGCATGAGATTGCACGTTGCATGTGTCGGGTTTGCTCGTGGAAGGGGAGGATGATCTGTCTTGTGACCGTTGTTTTGACAGAAAGATAAAAATAATTGCACAATAAATGGTACTTCGTACATGACTATGGCTTTACGAGAAAACTAGTTGCTGGGGAGGATGGCTGTCATTCCTTCGACAATAACATGCCAGCATGCTCCCAAAACTTTCCTGAGCCCAGGCAGGTCTGACTTGCGCCTGGGTCTTCTATTGCGATGGCCTCCAGGTTTTGGGTGACGTACAGCGGGTTTCCTTTGGCGTCCATGTTTTCTGTGTGATTGTTAGTTTGCAATGCAACACAATAAAGATGGAGGTAATGGGGGTACCCCGCCCACCTCATTATGCAAACGGTTCGCCTACTTGGCCCAGTGAGATTTTGGAGCCAGAGTTGGACCAAAAAAAGACAGCTTTATTTTAAACCAATAGTGGAACCATGACAGTGGAAAACCAACGCTCTGAGAACCAACTCCCAAAAACCTCCGAACCAGTCACAGCGGAAAAGGGGTATCTGTTGCTCCCCCATTAATCATTTACCAGGGCCGCATTCCAAAACGGGTCCTGCTCGCTTCCCTGCCAGCCTTTTGACATGTCGTCTCGCAACTTGAAGTTAACCGAGCGTGTAAAGAGGAGTCACACCAAAGCAGGAAAGTCCAGCACCACTACAATGAAGCCAATCAGTAATTCACTTTGCACTTCTCTGTTTCCTGTTGAATTTTCCTTCCTTCTGTTTTTCCTTCTGCTTGTCTTCTTGCAAGCCTCTCTTGCATTCCAGTCTTCATCCAAATCCCATCCTGGCACTACGTCCTTGTGGTTTTAGTTCTTCGGGTAGCAGGCCTGCCTCCCGACGTTGTCACTTTTATGGCTAAATAAGTAGAGGCGTTGATGAACGTACAGTCAGTGCATTTGCATGCAATTAAAGTATTGGTTTGACGTCAGTGCCGCAATTAGATTGTTTGGCCTTTTTAAAATTCAGATTAACATACCTACATTATGCGATTGGAAACTAGTTCTCTCTCTTGCATGTGTGTAGTACGGGTTGTAACCCGGAATCCATTGTGTCCAAGTGGGTCATGATAGTGTCGAAATTACTAAATGAGACACGGTTGCCGCCACCTCTCGGAAAACAAGCCCAGAACAACAAGAAACTTTGAATTTGCAATGTTTGTACAGTATGTAACGTAACAGGTGAACTGGTCAAGCCAAACTTTTACCGGCACTGAAAGGAGCATAAGCGCCATGTAGCGTTTTGGGATGCACACAACACAGTGGAGATTGTGCATATAAATAGGGATATCATCAAAATGGAGAAACCAAATTTCCACAATCTGTTTTCACAATCTTTTTTCACTTTAAAAAAATTTGGGTTTTTTTGCACCTTTTTCAAAAAGGATTTAGTTGTGTGCTTTTTGGGTTTGTGAATAAAATGAACTAAATGCAAAAAATTAAACATTTATTAATGCAATATTTAATTTGCTAATTTTTCAGTATTTTAGACATGGATGTCGACTGGCTAACTTTTTGAACGGGATACCAGCCTCTGTACATATTGCTACAAAATCTCCAACAAACTCTAACCCCCGTGCTTGTTGGTAATTCCAATGATGTTAATAATGTAAGTTTAGATTAATTCATTCAGAACTTGCACAACGTCAGCGGGCATCGCTCATCAAAGAGCTATAAAACACTCACTCGGCCTGAGTCGCACACACACAGCCTCAATTGCATTGTATGCAAAACTGATCCTAACCTCGCTAGCTTCCAGTGAGGAGTTTTAAAGTGTTTCAGCTCCCTGTCTCAACATGTTCAGTTCAGGAGGGGGCGCGTTAGTGTTTGTGATGAGATGCGGCCACAATTGAGCGGTCCGCTGGTGAAATACTTCCCAACACAAACCTTCTGTCTCTTCACGATGGCATATATAATGGCAGGCCATCACAAATAAGTGTGTGGGAAAACCTGGTTCATTGTGAAAGCTGACAGTGGTCCGGTGGCATCTAATGTCTTGCAAACCGTTATTTCCGGTACAGTGCACACTTCTTACTGCCCACCTTGGACTGTGCCCTCCTCGCCAGCTGGTACGCTGACCTCTGTGACTCTGGAAGGCTTCTTCTGCGCACACGCTCTCTTTCACTGCTTAGACAGGAACTGTGGAAGGGGCGGCGCAGCAGTAGGTGACAGCTGTGTGTAACCTTGAGCACATCCCCCCGTATCCACCTAGCCTGGCGGTGACGGGGGGGGGGCGGAGGGGCCGACCAGCTGTCCCGTGTCGATCACACCTGTACCAAATGAGCTCAGTCTGTCAGCTTTTCTGTCACGAGCTCATACGTCACCTCACTGCCCCACTTTGGGTTGAGTTTTTAAGAACTCCACCATATTTTTCTCCTCGGTGCTCTTCATGAAGAGTGAACACGTCTTCAGAGACAGCCTTTGGAAGCAGAATGTCTTGCTTTTGACCTGTAAAGGAGGATAATTTGATCAAGCTGTCCTCTCAAAGTGGTGTACTCTTTGCTAGAATATCCACTTTGTTATTAACAACAAAGCCAAGTGTGACTTCACCTTTAGTAGCGATGTTTACCTGATTGGGCGTCCACCAAACCTTGCTGTTTACATTCTTGCAAACCAATACGAGAAGAGAATGGTGACGTGTGGCTTGTTGAGAAGCTTTTTGGTTCACTTTATTCTAGTACCTAGACTTGCTTGATGCTGTCCAAATCCTGAGCCAAGACCGATTTCTGCCTTTTTTTTAAATCGATCTAAGATCGGAGGATAAACCCACCTGATCTTTACAGCAGCTGCTGCAAACAGCTTTGTTTTGTTGCAGGCCGAGAAGTAAACAAAGCCTTGTCAGTCGTATGGAAGTACTTATGTATAGTAAATGGAAATACAGTCACAAAATGACCATTTCAAGGGGTGGTTCCAGCAGAGGTGCATTCATTACCACACATTTAATTTTTTTTACCTTTTTTTCTTCAATATTTCAACCTTATACTGCTAAAATGTCATTATTTTCTTTTAAATTACATTTTTTTCTCTTTAGATCACCACTTATTTCTTTTAATATTTTGACTTTATTCCTGCAAAATTACTGCATTTTTGTTTTGTTTTTTGTGGTTAAAATAGATTTTAAGAACATGCAATGGCCCAATTGGACACCCCTGATTTATACAGCACAGCACTGGCACTACCAAATTCTAAATGTAGTGGAAAAAAGCTTAATAAAAATTAGGGTTAGGGGATATAGACATTAGCATGGATCACAATATTTTTGGGATGTATCATGACAATATAATTAAAGTCGGCAAGTCTTGTTTAAAAAGCCACAAACCATCAATCCATCCATTCATCCTATATGCCGCTTATCCTCATTGGGGTCGCAGGCATGCTGGAGCCTATTCCAGCTGACTTTGGGCGGGAGGTATGAAACACCCTGGACTGGTCGCCAGCCAATCGCAGACCACAAACCATAACGCTTATAATTAAAAATAAGTAACTTAAGAGTAACCTTACCTATGGCAATGTGTAGAGAATGTCCAAAGCAAGCCAGTCTATTCGAGTTGTTTATGGCAGCTGCTTCCACAACGATGGATCCACTGTCAGTACTTACACACACTTGTTTCTTCTCATCTAAGTCTCTTTTCTCGAGAAAGTCCTTCAACTCACTTCCAATGTTTTCACCTGTGTGTCCCTCCAGGAAAAGCTTGTCTGGAGACAGGACAACTTCAAAGTCCAGTTGCTGGTTATATAAGTGGGCTGTGAGGCTAATACAGTACATGGTTGAGTTGCTTGGCTACTGCACTTGTCTCTAAAGGCGAGGCAAAAAGCTCCACAGTTGTTTAGTCCAGATACAGCGCTGGTGTTGCGGAATCTGAGAATACTTTTGTGAAGGTGTTGTGTATCTTGGGTCAAATTCGCAGTTGAGGCGATTAGTCCTTCCTTTTTGACTGAGTACAAAGACATCATGGCTAAATAAATGGAACTGTATCAGTAAGTTTAAGCCATCGTTTACTTTTGTTGTCGTGAGGAAGGCCATAAAAAAGCGTTTTGTATTTTTGACGCGCTAAGTGTAGACTTTTGCGCTTGAGATGATAGAACAAGTTTGCCATGCTCCTACCTTTAGCCATCACGGGCGCTTTGCAAACTTTGCATGTTATAGTCTCTTGTTTCAAATCTGCTTCGTCGAAAAAGCAAAGCAATTTCATATTATTTAGATAGATAGATGGAGAGGTCTCTGCTTCTCTTCCGCCTTCAGCCATGCTCATGTCCTCTCATTGTCTCTTCTCACTATGGTGCGTCAATACAGTGCGCCGAAAAACACGTCATCAAGTCATCTTTTCTGTTTTATAGTGATGATTTATACTGGTAGCAGTCATTTTCTTATCATTGGAGAATTTTATACCAGTGTATAAACATTATCGCCTAATCCTAATAAAAATGTGTTGTTAGTTACTAGCTAAAAACATTTTCAGTTCCGTAATCCATAAAAAAAATTGTCAAAATCTCAGATCGGGTCATCTGAGGCCAAAAAATGCCGATCGGGGCATCACTGATACTACTAAAATTAGCTCCTCCATAAAAATATCTCTGTTCATGAACGTGTCTGCGTGCTATTCACAGAAACTATAATAGCAGAAGTGATAACTGGCCGTGATGATGCCACATATTGAGAATAAGGAACCCGTGTTCACTTCTTCATGGGAAGCGTCCATCATGATCTGGTTTATTCGGGTTGTTTTATGACAATTCCCCCTTTGTAAAAGCGTCTGTTTCCAATTCCTCTGTGTTCTGTCAAAGCAGAAAAAATCAAAATAAATCTAAATATCACTATGACAACAGCAACTACAAAGATTGTGGGAGGCACATCAGTGCGGTTGTGACCTCAAGACGGCTGAGCAGAATATAAATAAAATACAGAAAGAAATGTTTTGACACTGTGGTTTCCTTCCTCCCACGTTGTTTAGTGCGTGAGGGTTTAAATTCACCATGAGACGCTGAAGATGATGACCTCACCGCCTCATTACAGCAGCAGGCGGCCAGTTGGAGGTTGGGTGACGCGTCTCTGCTACCATCGGGGCGGACGTAACTTCGGCACAGCACTGAATTCTTTGCTTTGTGTGCACCAGAAAAAAGGAGGAACTGCGTTCCTGATGTGGCGACCGCCAGCTGTATCGATCAAGGTGGTGACTCAGCTCACTGAGGTCATCACGTCTTGTGTCTGGGCTGACTTCCAGCTTGTAAACCTAGTCCTTTTGGGCCCATTTAAACTTTGAATGAACAAGGAGGTCTAGTGTACTGGAGGCCTGGTGAAGGTATACTGTATATACAGTAGTGTTCCAAATAATAGCAGTCCAATGTGACTAACCAGACTAATCACTGGTATTAGTATATTTTTATTGCTACATGGCAAACAAGTTACCAGTAGGTGCAGTAGATTCTCAGAAAACAAACAAAACCCAGCATTCCTGATATGCATGCTCTTAAGGCTGTGCTATTCGGCAATTAGTTGAGAGGGGTGTTTTGAAAAAAAAATAGCAGGGCCTGCCTTTGAATTTACAAACTCAAAACTATTTTCTACAAACTTTTTTTGTTTCTAAGATTTGGCAAACTAATATTTAGTCATTCACAGTAAGTAAGTTATGGCCACTCCATAGCATTAATTTTGTTTTTTTGGAACCAGTATTTTGCTGGTTTACTAGTGTGTTAGGGTTATTGTCTTGTTGAAACAGCCATTTCAAGGGCATGTCCTCTTCAGCATAAGGCAACATGACCTCTTCAAGTATTTTGACATACGCAAACTGATCCAGTAGGCGCAGTAGATTCTCAGAAAACAAACAAGACCCAGCATTCATGATGTGTATGCTCTTAGGGCTGTGCAGTTGGGCAATATGTTGGAAGGGGGTGTGTTAAAAAAAAATACCGGTGTTTGCCTTTGTCTTTATTTAGTCTATTTTTTACAAACTTTTTTGATTCTCCATTGGATTAAGGTAAGGGAATTGCACATTCATTCATTTTGTTGGTTTGGAAACAAGATTTTGCTGGTTTACTAGTCTGTTTGGGGTCATTGTCTTGTTAAAACACCCATTGTCCTCTTCAGCATAAGGCAACATGACCTCTTCAAGTATTTTGACATATGCAAACTGATCCATGATCCCTGCTATGAAATGAATAGGCCCAAACCATAGCAGGAGAAACATGGCCGTATCATGATGTGGTGTACTGTGGCTTGAATTTAGAGTTTGGGGTCGTCTGACAAACTGTCAGCGGCCCTTGGACCCTAAAAGAACAATTTTACTCTCATCAGTCCACAAAATGTTCCTCCATTTCTCTTTAGGCCAGTTGATGTGTTCTTTGGAAAATTGTAACTTCTTTTGCACATGCCTTTTTTTGACAGAGGGACTTTGCAGGGGATTCTTGTAAATAGATTAGCTTCACACAGACCTCTTCTAACTGTCACCGGACTTACAGACAACTCCAGACTGTTTTTGATCATCCAGGAGCCTTTGCCATTCTGGTTATTCTTCCATCCATTTCAATAGGTGGCTTCCGTTTTCTTCCACATGTTTTTAATTTTGCTCTCCATTTTAAGGCATTGGAGATCATTTTAGCTGAACAGCCAAAACTTTTGTGCACTTCTTCATAGGTTTTCTCCTCGCCAATCAACTTTTTAATCAAAGTACGCTGTTCTTCTGAACAATGTCTTGAACGACCGATTTTCCATAGGCTTTCTAAGAGAAAGCACGTTCAACAACTGCAGGTTGCTGATTGAATGCTACACTGCTATTTTTTAACCCCCTCTTTCAACTAATTGCCCAATTGCACAGCCTTTAAAGCGTGCATATCATGAATGCTGGGTCTTGTTTGTTTTTTGTGAATCTACTGCACATACTGGTAACTCTTTTGCTATGTAGCAATAAAAATATACTAATAACAGAGATTCGTCTGGTTAGTCACATTGAACTGCTATTATTTTGAACACTACTGTACTTGCCATGAGGTCCTAAGCCCTGCAGTACTTTAATTAAAGCCTTAAGGCAATCCAACCAAACTTCTGTCTGATGCCCTTTTGTTCTGGTACCAGCCGCAGTAGTTTGGATGATGAGGAAAAGAGAGTTTTTGGTTTGGTGGTTAGCTGAGCTGTGCTTGTAGCATTTGGTGACTGAAAGATCATGGAGAGGCTGCCGCACAATCAAAAGCATCTGGTCCACTCTGCATGCTGCCAAGACACAGAGGCTAGCAAACACGCTGCCGTGCAGCATTGTGCAACCTCAGGGCCAATGACATCCTCTCTCGCACTCTCACACACACACGCTATTCTTTATTCAAGTACAGCAGAACCTCGGATAGCTTGTTTTTTTTATTTATATGTCAAGAAAAAGCTTTAAACTTGGTTTGTGTCAACTTTGCACTTTTCCCTTATGATGTTTTTTTAATTTTCCAAATATTTCAATTTTTTTCTTAAATAATCTTTGTACGTTTTCTCATTTTGACTTTTTGACTTCCCACGATATTACAACGTTTCCCCCTCCACCCAATTTTCCAAAAATGTAACCTTTGTTTTGTTTAAAAATGACTATTTTTTTCATTTATTTTCATTTTACTTATTGGAATACAACTTCTTTTCATTTTTGTCAAACTATTTCAACCTTATTTTTCTAATTATGTCCTTATTCCTATGATATTTGGACTGTATTCTTGTAACATAACTTTTCTCCACAGCCTAATTCTGCAAAAATTACAACTTTAGTCGTTGTTTTGTTTGTTTCTCATGTAATTTGAAATTTACGATACAAAAATGATGTTATTTTTCCTCAGAAAATTACAGTTATTTCCATTAGGCTACGACTTTTTCTTGAGATTTTTTGAATTTTAAAAAATTTGGAATATTTTTGTCAAATTATGTGTTTAGAATGTGCCGTGCACCAATAAAAAATATTAATATAAAATAAAAATATAACTCAGGACACCCTTGACATAAATGTTAATTTTTACATTTCATTTATCATTTGTATGCATTTCAATGTGTTTTCCGCTTGTATAACTATAATTGTAAAACTCCAAAATCCTGTTTTGTGTTAAAATGTTTTTTTAAATGTTTTTCTTTCTGGAACGGATTAATTGGATGTACATTATTTTTTATGGGAAATGTATTTTGGTTAGAGTCGGACCTTCAGGAACGGGTTAATGGCGCTGAGCAAGGTTCCAACGTCCTTGCCGTAGGTGTATCGATCCAGGCATAGACGAGCAGGTCATCAACCGTCTGCCGGCGCTCCACTGCGCCTCAGATGGTCTCCAACTCTTCCTTTCCGTCTCTCTTTCAATCTCGCCCACCTGCCAAGCGCTTTTGTCTTGTTGTTCGACTGACGCTGAGAAGTGGGGAGGCAGAACACAAAGACGCTGCTGTATAGTGCCATTCTTTCTTGACGTGACATAACTAGGTTAACAAAAGTCTCACATTTAACTTCTTCGTTGTTTAAGGACGCTTTCACCTGCCGAAATGTGTTTGCTTATGACCTGCAAGTTTAAAGATGATTCAGTCAGCTGTCATAAGTCTGCACGCAGTTAATCATTTGCGAACGCTGATGTGTCATTTCGTAAGACGCAATCTAAAACGAGAGCCCGGGGGGGTGGGTGTTGAGGGAGGATGTGATGCTTGCCTCATCAGGCTAGGAAGTTCTGCTGGGAACATACTCATCAACATGCTTCAATGAGTCACGCAGGCGTCCTTGACTTTTTTGCACATGGAGAGGGATGATGACAGTCGGGGTGTCAGAGAGGAAGAGCACCTGCATGGTGGCTGCAGCTTTCCCGGCTGCCAGCTCCTGCTTTACCTATCTACCATCCATGGATGAAGTTGGATTCCCATTTCTTCCCACGCGCACAGGAAATCTCGCCCAATGACCCTTCTATTTGCACATTACAAAAGCGGGCAGTGTCGGTCTGGTTCTGGAAGCGGTGGGCCTTTTACATTTCGCCGTGCTTTTTAGATGAAACCATCTGCTTTCTGCTTCAGTTATCCGAGTCCCCCGACGCTCGCTCCGGTGTGACTGACCACAGCTTTTTTCCCCCCCTCCATCCGTAGACTCGCAGCGGTCCCATCTGTCCTCATTCACCATGAAGCTGATGGACAAGTTCCACTCTCCAAAGATCAAGAGAACGCCATCCAAGAAAGGCAAGCAACTGCAGCCAGAGCCCGCAGCCAAGAGCGCTGAAAAACCTGCTAATAAAGTAAGTGTAGCACACTAACATGTCCCAGCATACATCTGTGTCGTGTGAGAAAACTCCACCTGCTTGTTTGTTTGCGCCTCAACTCTTTTCCTGTCATTTGTTGTGGGCCTCCATATTCCATTGTGTGCATGTGTGTGACCGCTGGTTCCCACAGCTCCCTAATCGCAGGTGTCTGAAACTCCTAGAGAGATGAATGAGAAATGGTTTGTTTCCTCAAATGGGCTTCCCTGCTCACTCTTGAGGCTTTTGGTATTATGGGTATATTTCTCTGTATCATTCATTCATTCATTTTCTATGCCGCTTATCCTCATTAGGGTCGCGGGTATGCTGGAGCCTATCCCAGCTGACTTTGGGCGGGAGGCGGGGTACACCCTGGACTGGTCGCCAGTCAATCGCAGATATTCCTCTGCATATGCTCTCAAAACTTAAGCTGGAAGAAGACCAGGATGACAGTGTAATTTACGTGGGATAGCCTGTATACCACATTTTCCATACTATAAGTCGTACTTTGTTCATAGTTTGGCCTGCTCCTGTGACTTATAATGGGGTGGATATAATTGAACATGTTTTATACTGACATGAACCACGACGTGACCTTCACCGTTCTTGCCGTTCAGCGATGGGGAAGGAGATCAGGAGCTTGGAGAACTTGCTTGCTAGTTACAGGTAACTTGTTTGTACGGCTCCTTATGTTAAGGGCCGCATAGTGACAAATGAAAGGATACAAGGGCCACGTTGGTATTTTGGGAAGCAACTATGCCAAGAAGTTATATACAGTATATGTCAAAGCCGTGATATACAGTCGCCTTTCGTTTATTGCGGTTAATTTGTTCCAGATTGACTGAAAAAAGTGAATTTCCGTAAAGTAAGATTCAATCCTTTTTGTTGTCAGGGCATAGAAAACTTGTTGATGACTTTCTTCATACATTTTTTTACTATTATTGGAACCCTGTAGACATAAAACACCCCTACAATCACTTTTATCTATCTTTGCAACTGTATTGCGCAGGCTACGGGACACGGCAGGGCCGCCACTGTAAACATAGCATGCTACCGAGCTAACTTGTTAGCCTCAAATATATTTATTTATTCCAAACTTATGAAAGAGTTTCTAAGGGAGCGCGGAAGAATTACAGAGTAAGAAGACAAAAACTTACCACTTCCACACGGAACGGAAGGAGAACTTGTTTTTACTCTATCATGTTGGACATGCCTTGGCAGACTACATTTTTTTGACTAATAACAGTAAATTGTAACCACAAAACCAAAAAATATGAGAGCGTGGTGGATGGATGTTTGAACCGCAATGTAGCGATGGTCAAATGGAGGTGAAAAGTATATTATATACTGTATATGTATTTCGGTTTTGGAGCTTTTTCTACCTTTTTTGCTGTTTATTTTAAAAATATTTCTTCTTAATCTTTACAAATGTTCTTTTGCTCATATGTTTTCTTTATTCCCAAAATTTTCAAACTTTTTTCCAACCTAATTTTCTTAATTTCTTTGTGTTTCTCATAATATTTTGACTTTAAAATGTTTTTTGTCTTAAAATTTCAACTCTTTATGCAACTAAAATGAATGTATTTTTCCTCATAATTCATAATTTTTGTAAAATAAAAAAATACTTTTTTAATAGAATGATTTAAAAAAATATATAAATCCTAATGTTTTGACTTTATTTTCCTAAAATTACAGCTGCTAGTATTTGTTTTTTGTTTTGTTGTTTTTTTAAATGTTCCAACTATTTCAACTGTACACTCTTGTCAGTTTTCTTCCTGTAATTATGACTTAATTCCCATAATATTTAGACTTTATTCTGGTAAAATGATTTAAAAATATAAATCTTTATGACAATCTCGTCCTAAATGAAGGATTTTTATTTTTATTTTTAATTTATTATCATAAAATTAAAGGTTTTTTTTGTTTAGTTTTTGGGGGTTTTTTTGCATTTCTGCTATTGTTTTTGCTTTTGTTTGTTTTTCATAATGTTAGGATTTCTTTCTTTAAAATATTTCATATTTTACCTTTGATACTAAAATTATGTTGTCTTTCCTCGCAATATTTTGACGGTATTCTTGGAAAATTTTTGTTCTGTGTGCTGCTGTGTAGTTGAATAACTTGCCTCGATTTAGCTATGTTATCTTTTTTCTTTTTTACTCTGGAGCAAAAAGTATTGTCATGTGCTTTCCACAGCTCTCAGATTTCGTTTTGGTTCTTCCGCCCCCCCTGTCTAGAAGGTGAGTCGACTGGAGGAGCAAGAGAAGGAGGTGGTCAGCGCCCTTCGCTACTTCAAGACCATCGTGGACAAGATGGTGGTGGAGAAAAAGGTGCTGGAGATGCTGCCCGGCTCGGCCAGCAAGGTGCTCGAAGCGATCCTGCCTATGGTTCAGGTGGAGGCCCGGATACAGCACAGGTGAGTCTGTGGCTGTGGACCATTACAAAGATGATCATTTCAGGATAGTAATAGCAAGAATGCACAACACGTTAGGACTAGCATGAGTCTGATCGCTGACTGATTTGTGTTAGAAAAAAAAAGCTAATGATGAGTTGTTGACACAGCAACACAGCATCATGGAGCAACCCTCTTCGAAAATGTGTTTGTGGAATTGAACCGCTGATGATGATGAGCTCACTCTGCAAACATCGAACTGTGCGTCACCGCCCGGGGCCAATAACGTCACAGACGCTGCTTGAGCACAAACAGGATATTTTTGGGCCACTAAGATTAACATACTGTAGGTAGCGTTACTGCCCCTTTGCTCACTCTGACTGCACAGCCGGTCTTTTCCAGGTCAAAGCTCTCCACCCTCCCGTCCCACCCCTGCGTCTTTTCACACCCTTCATGAGACTCACTTGTGTAATGACGCTGGAAGGATGTTCCAGTGCTGTGAAGCAGCTGCAGCGTGTCGCTACAGGCCCTTGCCACACCTCATTGTTGGTCCCGAATGCACCAGTCATTACAAAAAAAACTTCCTAGTGTAGTCATACATTCTCCTGTTATACAAGCTCCTAGACAGACTGCAGTCCCTCGGCAAATAACCCCTTAATGCAGTAAACAGACTGTGTGATCGATGTAGCCTTACATGACATACAGTTGTTCCTCGCTGCATCCCTCAATCTGTTTCTGTTTTTCAAAAAGTAATTGATAAATGAGCTCCGTTTTGTGTTTAATATGGCCTATTTTTAGTAAAAACAAATGTGCATATTTAAGCAAATTGTATTAACGTTAATAAACTTTACAAATGAACAAAAATACAAAGCAGAAGAATCACTGTAATTGTGAATGTCATAATGGCCACTAGGTGTCAGTAATTGTTTGGTGAGACGTTAAGACGTGCTTATTGCAGGCACAATAATAATAACACAATAATCATAATAACGACGCGGGCTACTGGGCCATAACCCCACTACAAGATAAAACTCAACTCTGAACCTCCGACGTCACTTCCTGTCTTTCACGCGTTTACTGTGACACACACGAGCAGGAGTTTTATGTACGTCAAAGTGTAAAGCCATTTAAAACCACCCTTGCAATACACTGATGAGACAATGGCCACTGCAAGAAGTACAACAAGTAAAAAAACAAGAAACTGCTATGTTTTATCAACTATATTGGGTAATGCAAATGTAACAGTAACTGTAGGGATGTTATTTCATGTTTAGAGGGCTCTAACAATGTTAGAAAGTGCATTTATGAGAGCGTAAGCAGGTTTTCTATGCTCTAACTACAAAAATTCCATTTAAAGATGAATATTGATTTCTTCTTCTTGGAAATTCACGTATCCCGGGTTGGTCTGGAACCAGTTAACCTTTGATGAACAAGGGACGACGATATGCTCTTTACCCTCCAATTGGTGGCCTTCACTTGTCCGATCATGTTCTCTTTCAACAGCTCAGCGTTGTCTTCCTGCCATAACCGCGTGTACCAGAGTCTGGCCAACCTCATCCGTTGGGCCGATCAGGTGATGCTGGACGGCATCGACTTGGAGGACAAGGAAAACGTGACGTCGGTCACCAACGTCATCAAAGCGGTGCTGGATGGCGTGAAGGTAAGCATTAGGATGACAGGTCATGTGGGGCAGTACGCTTGGAATGGCAAGGCGACAACGGCGTGACGTTGTGTGAACAGGAGCTGGTGAAGCTGACCATCGAGAAGCAAGAGCAGCCCTCGCCCACCAGCCCGAGCAAGCCGCCGCCGCCTGTCGCCACGACAGAGAGGTATGAAATGTTGCACAAAGACTTTGGGGGGGAGGGTTGTAAATAATAAAAAGGTCTCGTGTGTAGCAGTGTGCCTTCTGAGATGCCCTCCATACAGCAGGAGTCGGAGGTCTTGAAGATGTCTCCGACTCCTGCCGAGGCTCACCCGGGCGTACTCGATGAGGAAACGGCGCCCCCTAAACCTCCCCTTCCTGAAGCAAAGATGGCGGAGCTCAGGTGTGTTCCATACTCTCACGTCACTCATGTTTTTAAGACAACTGGGCAGCAAACATATCGTGTTGAAAACAGAAGTGGTCGCTTTTATGTCAGCTGTTTCACTTTCTTGAAGCGTTCCTCACAAAGCAAAGGAAGACGTGACTATATCGGGATGGATTCAGTGCATTTTTATTTAACATTTTATCCCAGTGACTTTGAGTTATCACTCACTTTGTTTTTTTATGTTTTCCTCTGTGCTGTCTCATCCTTTTGTCTACCTTTGGGTTCTGGCTACAGAGCACAGTTGAGTTCTGACACTGGCCAAAGGAAACCCTCTCAGAAGGAGAAGTATGTTAGCGCCCCAGCGTCACATGTTCATTATATCCCCGTAACCCCTCCCCCTCCCCCTTCTCCTTCCCATTTTTGGAAAGCTTCTGGATTGGATGTACCTGCATGGTTTCATTCTCCCAACGTTTGTTTTGTCTTGGACGGTCCTTGAGATCCAATCAGAAGATTGTCTATGGAGGGGTGTCCAAACTTTTTCCAGTGGGGAAAAAAAACAATTATTAATATGAACTACGGTATTTGCTCTTTTTCTGCTCATTTTTGCATTTTCATTGTAGTAAATGTTATTTATGTAATATTATCACTTTATTAGCATACATTCCAACTCCTCCCAAACCTAAAAAATTCCAAATGATTTTGTTCCATTTCTTTCCCATAGTCACTTTATTCTTGTAAAATTACTGCTGATATTTTTCATTTTTGTTTGTTCTTTTTTTTTTTTGTAAATGTTCCCTATCCTAATCACGACTAACCATCTTTTCCCAAAATTACAAATGTATTTACTTTCTTTTGTAACCTAAATAATGTCTTTTTTTTTTTTTTTGCTATTTCAGCTTCATGCTACTAAAATTACATTTTTTTCCACCTAATATTACGTTATTCTTGTAAAATCACAACTTTGTCTGGTTGGATGACCTTTTCCTCTTAATATTGGGACTTTATTTGTGTACGATTACTGCTGATTTTTCCATTTTTACGGTTTTGTTTTTTTCCCTTTTTTTGTTTTCTTCATCTGCTTTCTTCATCATTTTTGCTGTTTTTTATGTTCAAACAATTGTAACTTTTTTTTGTAAATGTTCTGGTTGGAATTATGGCTTTACAATTACAACTATTCATTTTTTGTTTGTTTCTCAAGCAAGCTTTACGCTCCTAATATGTTATTTTCCCTCATAATAATAAAACATATATTTTTAGAATGTGTGACAAGCCACAAATGGCCCACGGGCCGCACTTTGGACACCCCTGGTCTAATGCATGAGTGTGTGTGACTCACCAATGCAGTGTCCTCCCACTGGCCTCCACATCATGTTGTGTTCTGCTCTTTGCCCCATTTTGACCATGAAATGAAGTAATAAATGAACGAACTAAGAATAAAGGTGTGAAGAACAGAACCTCCTCACATCGGAGCTAAGAGCCGCTAACATGGAGCATCCTCTCATGGGGGATGTCTTTCCTTCATGGGTTTGCGTGTGCATATGCGTTTGACGGTGTTTTGTGTTATTCACGCCGACAAAAGCGTTGTTCTTATTCTCTCCTGCCGGTGTCTCTTTATTGGTTACAGTCCTCCACCGGCCCTTCCTCCGAAGAAGCGCCAATCCGCCCCTTCACCGACGCGGGTGGCGGTGGTCGCCCCCATGAGCCGAGGCTCCAGTTTGCCCTGCAGCGTCCACAGACAGGTGACTTTGCCCCGCCTCGTGAAGGACCAATAAAAGCTGGCGTGCAAATGATGTTTGTTGGTTTGCAGCAGCACGACTACGAGCAGGAATTCCTCCAGAGGCGTTTCTCAGGGGGCAGCCAGTCATACGGGGGCGACTCTCCGCGCCTGTCGCCCTGCAGTAGCATGGGGAAACTCAGCAAGTCAGACGAGCAGCTTTCTTCCATGGAGCAAGACAGTGGACAGTGTTCTCGAAACACCAGCTGTGAGACGCTTGGTAAGAGGACGGGACACATTCAAGTACGATGGAGCCACGAGATTCAGAAGTCCTTTAAGTCACAAAATGCAGTTTTCGGTTTTCATTATACAATATTAACTTTCTTGAGCGTGTACGAAACAACGTAACATGAATGCTCGTTTCGCTTTTGTAAAAGCTAATGTGCCATCTTTGACTTGACTTTTCAGACAACACAGAAAACTACGACCCCGATTATGACTTCCTCCACCAGGACCTGTCAGTTGGGGATAGCCTGCCTCCGATACCGGTGGGAGGCTGCCTCAGCCCCCTGCCCGAGTCTCACAGTGAGTCGTCCTCGCCCGTCCCCGGACAGCATCCGCCACACCCCCGCTTCAGCGCGCCTCCCCCGCAGCAGCCCTCCGAGTACTGGACGCCGCAGCCCAATCACACCAATCCGCTGGCACGCATCAGTGCCCCCCCGGCGCTGCCCCAGAAGAAGCGACGCAGCACCCAGCCGTCGCCCTTCCCCGACGTCGGCTCGAAGATGTTCTACGAGCGCTACCCCTCCCAATATGACAACCTGTCGGAGGAGGAGCTGCACCCCACGCCGCCTTTCCCCCTTTACACGCCCATCTCGCCCATGCCCCAGACAAACGGGGGTGTGTTCGTCGCACAGTACTTGGCCAGCGAGAACGCGGATGTCCCCGCCAACCCGCCACCGCTGCCAGAAAAGAAAAGCAGACACAGTGAGTGAGGGTGGTGGGACGGGGGTGGCTGGGTGTGTGTGTGTGTGGGGGGGGGTAAATGAGCGATGGAGGCAAGGAAGTAGCAAGATGTGGAAATTAATTGACTGAATAGAAGGCACAGAAGTGAGGGAAGGGACAAAGAGAGCAGTGAAGGGAGCAGGACAGGAGAGGGAGACCGTAATTTGACTGGCTTCAGTGAGGCGTAGCTCATGTCAAGGAAATATTCCTCAGTGAATAGGAGAATAAAGAGAATACCAGGATGTGCTACAATGGGTCCCGCTCCTGGGGCACGCAGGGCAAGGTTTGGTCATTTCCTGACACGCCTTCGACGTCACTTCCCGTCACGCCATTATGTCATTCCATACATTCCTCTCATTGTATGGCTCACAGTCCTCATTCTAAGCGTCCTTTCAAAGAATGAGTCACTGCAAGAGTGGCTATTAAACTGGCTTTGCAGTGCCACCCTCGTGTGGCAAAGGTTGAAAGGTCAAGTTTAAGCTGATGTTCTACACAAGAACTGAAAGTGTGTCGGTCTCTCCCGTCCAGTCCTGCAGTACATGCAGTTTGTGGAAGACTACTCTGAGCCGCAGCCGTCCGTCTTCTACCAGACGCCGCAGAATGAGAGCATCTACGAGCAGCGCAACAAGCGCTTCCAGGAGGTCTACGGCTTCAACGACTCCTTCAGCAGTACCGACTCGGTTCACGAGCCCCTGCAGCCCCCGGCGTTGCCCCCAAAACAACGACAACTGGTAAGAATATTATAATATGTGTCTGCGCATGACATTGCACCAGGTAACTAATGAACTGGAAAAGGTGTGTGTACTTTTACAGTACATTTCTGTGGAAATGCTTTATGGAGCCCGGCCCTATCTTGTTATCACCTGTTTGCTTCCTTATCGCTGCATCGTCATTCCTCCGAGCCAAGCAGCATCTGTGCTTCGGTGGTGTCAGTCATCGGGAGATAAGACAAGATGTTATCGTCTCAAAACTGCGTTAACGCTATTGCAGATTTCTGACTGGTCCAGTAGCTCATCAACACTAGGGATGAGTATCGTTTCATTTTATCCCCATAACGGTGCCTGAACCGGCATTTTTGAAATTTTCGACTCGGGCTTCACTCGTATGTAGATATAAATCTGATATGTGTCCGATGCTACTGCAGAATCAGGTCAGGTCGGACTTAAACGCCATCCACAACCTGCCACAGCCCAAATACTTGCCCTTCTTAATCTGCTGTGCAGTATTATTTGGTTAAGAAAATATTTACTCCCGTTGCACAAAATCTGATGAGAGCACACACTCTGCAGCAATCTTTACTGCCATAAACACTCGTCATGGTTTTATGCATGCACGTCACTTCCCGGACGCTTTGCTTTCACATTGACAAGTCGCAATTTTTTGGTATAATATGGACAACCACGTAAAAAAATAGTAGGGAAAAATCCAAATCCCCATCAAACCCTGCCTCCCTGTCTCCCTCTTTTTGACGTACTTGCATAATCACCTTGAAGCACACTACCTTCACTTCCCACCGAAATGAGCTGCCGCGGCACCACTTTGTTTTCGGTCTGGTTACAACCGTTAATGTCTGAGTGGTGCTCAACCCAGATTAACATATGGCAAGGTTGTAGATACAGCTGTCTCTGCAGTGTCTTTCAAGCAACTGGCACAGAGCAGCTTGTGTGAAATGTTTTTAGCAAAGCGGCTCGTACAGCAGAGGTAGGCAACCATTTTGACTCGCGGGCCACATTGGGTTGAACAATTTGGTGGAGGGGCCGTCTATATGTAAGTGGTTGTCACACAGAATGACCCACTTCCTCACGGTGCAACCGCTACTAAAACGGTGCTTTCCAAGTGCCCGCAAGGCATGCCGGGTAGTCCAGCTGCAACATCGATATGAACTATGAATAAAACATAAAACATTGGATATCAAGAGTACGTTAACTCCTCAACATATTTTGCAATCAAGCTAAAAAGGCGAAAAGCACGGCTAAATGTTGGCAGAAAGAGTACCAAATGTTTCCCATCATGCCTTGCGGCGGGTACATATGGGTGTTACTTGGCACTGGTATTGCACGTAGATATTTATTTTTGTGCCCACATGGTGTAGCACGTAGGTTACTTTATGTGTTGTGTTGTTTGGATCACTTTTTTGTACAAGCTACAGATTGCATTTGACTATTTGCCCACAATAGCACTGCAAGGCTTAAAGGCCAGATGTGGCCCTCGGGCTGCAGTCTGCCCACCCCTGGCGTAGAGCTTGCATCCATGCCTGGTCCTTGCTGCATATGAGGAAATACCTTATGACTATTTTCAGAGCTGGGAGTTATTTTTGTCTTTGCATAGCGTACAGTCTATCTCCGTTGTGCTGCCACAAAGCCTAATCTGGCCTCGTGTTTTGGACCAGAGGCGCGGCACGGCCCATCGGAATAATCCCGTTTGCCTCCACCATAAGCCTGTGCTCCAAACTTATGTGCTTTAGCGACTTTATGCGGCTTTGCCAAAAAAAGGGGGAAGTAATTTTCCTATGTCCTGTCTGTGTGGGGGTGGAGGGCGGGTGTGTGTGTGGAAAAAAATCATAGATCCGATCATATTGGCCCTGTTTGGAAAGTGCTTTAGTTGGCCTCAATTCTGTAAAGCTCTTAAAGCCTCCAGCATTAAAGAAGGCTTTATCAGCGAGTCACGATAGATGTGAAAATGACCTGCATAAGTCACATGACTGCCAGTAATTAGCGCTTTCTAGGAAGACCTCTTATCATATGAGACTTGGACAGCGAGGGTTCTTCCCGACTTGACTACACTGCCACTAAACTTTATTTAAACCTGCTCTAATTCACTCCTGCTTTACTCGTTTAATCAACTCTTTCTTCTTTCCTCTTTTCTTTTTAACTGGAACCTCCTTCCTTCTCTACACTTCTTTCTTTCTCCCTCTCAGGCCTCCCACTCCTCCTCCCCCTCTTCCTCTTCCTCTTCCTCTCTCTCCTGCCACCTCCAGCCGTCTGTGGCGGCCATGGAGGAGGCGGGCTCTGGGCTGGGCCTCAGCATGTCCGCCTCGAACTCCTACCTGATTGGCCAAGCTGCCTTGACCACGCCCACGGTGAGTTCCTTTTCCCCGCCCCGCCAAACTTAAGACCCCCCCTCCCCTGCTCTCTTGTGGTGCTGTGTGGTGGCCCCGGACCGGCCCAGGGTGGCGTGACACGGTCTGCTCGTTGACCTTTTCAGGCCTCCCTAATGAGTTTTCTTTCCGTGTGTTTCTCACTTCATGTGTGCGCTTGTGTTTGGGTGCGCTTTGTTGTGGTTTTGTGAAGCCATGTGTTGCATGGAAGCATTCCTCCATCATTGTTTGTGCCTCACAGTGGCACGAGTGCTATTTGCATTCTGCATTCCCTCCTTTCTTGCCACGTCCTGCAAGGGTTGGTTGACCCGCGGTGACTCGGCGGAGTCCGAGGCACGCCACAACGCAGCGCGGGTCTCTCTCGGGGTGCATCTCCCGTGGAATGCCGCACCAGATGGACCTGATGGAAAACACATTCCTTGTGCTTCTGCTCCTCATGCTTCTTTCCTCTCATCTTTCCACTTTCCGTCTGCTTCCACGAACGCCGTCCCCCCTCGCGTCTTCCCCTTTTTCTGTCTTTCTGTGGAATGTTTGCATTCCTCAAGTCCCAGGGGCATGATGTTTAGCACAGGGTGGGGTGAGTGACACATGCCAAGTAGGATGCTTTAGCTCAGTAGGTTCTTCCCATGATAGTGTCTAATTACATCCTTTACATATTAAAATGGTTAACAAGAATAGAATGTTGTTTGCGAAGGCGTGCATGCGTTTGCCTGCGCTGTCTGTGAAGTGCACGCTCGATGCTGGTATGCTGACACGCAGCTGGAATGTGCAACATGTTAGAACAGGTGAGCGCTTTACCTCCCGGCACGCGCACATCACCCATCACCCATTCAAGTTACAGAATCTGCTTGCCAAATTATTAGGCACACCTATTTACACAATGCTCCATTTGGATGATCAAATCCAATTTCTCTGCCCCAAAATGTTTTTTTTGTTTGTGTTTTTGAAAGCCACACAATGACACTTTAGCCGGGGCACAGCGTCCTCTGCTGACCCAGGCGACAATTACATTATTAAAAGCGGAATTTAGATGAAACCATATTTTTAGTTGAAAAAGCACACTATGTTCAACCTCCAAGGCGTCAGTCAACTTTTGAACAGCAGCAAAAAAACAAGCATTTTGTTTGATTTTGTCCCGTTACCACATGTTGGTGCTTTTTCTGCATAACTACCTAATTCCTCATTTATCACTAATTAATTGCTTTTAGACCGAATAAATAAATTTCCGCAAAGTAGGATTCCTTCTTTATAAATGGCTAATTTTTGTACTTAGAAAAGCCATTTACACCATTAAAATGTAGACAGGAAAGAGCAGCCTATGGTCATCTTTACATCCATATTACCCAATATACTAAAGCTGATCAAAGAAACCATTTTAAACCGTTTATGCTGTAGAGGAGTAGAATCAATGTTGTGGGCAACAATGTTTGTCTGCAACAATAACCCGTGCTATTATTATTATTTCTATTATTATCATCATTGTTGTTATTATTGTGCCTGCAATAAAAGCCGGTTGGTGCTTTGGTAGTGGTCTCACTGGGGAATTACTGACATCTAGAGACCAAGGTAGATTACTACATTGACAGGTTGGGGAAAACTGCGCTTTATTAGGAATTTTTCCCATCATCCGCAATCCCTACGAGAGACATGAACTCACATCTTTCTCTTTTCTGTGAGTTGTAAATATATAAAAACAAACTAAAAAAGGCTAAGAGCGCACATAAGCTATTCCTGCCTTTGTAGCCTTCTGAAAAAACCTTCAAAAAGCACCAACAACACCCCATTTACATAATGTGACCTTCTTTTTAACCAAGCTACAGCGACATTGTTATTATTCTTAATAACGTTGTCGTTACTGTATTGACGTAGTGACACCTCATCAGACCACACTGTATTTTCAGGTCATTTAGCCAATTTTATGCTTTAGTATGCTTCATTTGGTCTAATAATATGTTAAATTTTCTTGACTATGCATGTTCTTTAAACTAATAATACGCTGTAGTCAACCACGAAACAGCGAGGGAGAGATGTTTGATCCGGGTTGTAGAGAGGGAAGACTGTACTTCATTTTTCTGGTGTGTGTGTGTGTGCAGCTCGTGTCCGAACACGCCCTTCCGCGGCCTCCAGTTCATCGGAATGAAATAAGTGTTGTATCATTTTGGGGGGAGGACGCTCTCGCCTCTGCTTCTGCTTCTTTCCACTCTGATCTCTTCACACTGTCTCGTTCTGTTTTTGTTTCCTGTCTTCTTTCTGTTTTCCCTCGCTGCTTCCGCTCTCCTTGCCGATCCAACAGAGCGTGGACCAGGCCGCCCTGGCCAGCGCCACCATCATCGCGGATGGTAGCAGGGGCGGGCCCGACGGCTCCCTTGCGGGCTCGGCTGGCTATGTGGCGGCCGCCTGTCTTCCTTCAGACTCTCTTCCCACGTCAGCGGTGAGCTCCCAGGCGGGCGGGGATGGATGTGGATGGATGTTTGGCCGCATCACAAGTATTGATGGGGCGGGAGGGCCATTTTAGTTAGACTTAAAAACATGGAAGTGACTGCTGTCATCCTCACTACCCATAAAGTCTGTCATCTCCCACTCTTCTGCATGTTCTAATAAAAACATGTTTAATGCACTCCAATGACCCCTGCTGGTCGGGATGTCGCCCAGCTAGGACCAGCGGCTCAAAAACAACGCACCCCCACTCTCCCTTACATCTCCGTTTGTGTCCCCTCCTCTTTCTTTTCCCCTCCCTTAGAGCGAGAGTGCGAATGACGAGGGTGGGGAGGGCGAGTACGTCAACTTGTACTCCTCCAACCAGGCCAATGGGGAGCTGCCTCACTCCCTCAGAGTAAGTAGCAGGTGGCGGGACGTCCATTTGAACGCCACTTCGGGGTGCCGCTCCCGTGAAGTGATGGCGTTGAAATGGAAGGTGGAAGTTTGCAGCCAGCATCACCTGAACTCGATGGCTGCTCGTCAGGCCTGCTTCTAACACGCTTTCAAAAAGGATGCTCTGTGCTTCTCTGCCTTTGCGGTGTTCCAGTTCCTCCCCTGATCATCCTGTGCACTCGTGTGTGTGTGTGCGTGTGTGTGTGTGTGGTCACGGTCCTGGTGGTGTGTTGTGTCAACATACGACGAGTGTAGTTGGGTGTGCATTGGTGGTGTCCTCCTGCTTTCGGTTGTCATCTGCCAGGTGTTCATTTGCTTCAGTCGCCATCAGAGTGTTCCTTTATGGGTTGTCATCCCTTCTGTCCTTTTGCTCGACATGCTGCCCGTGCGTGCCTCAAAGCATCTCCCCACCCCTCCCATGCTGATGTTGATCTTGCGGGTTTTTGATCAGGAAACCATCACGGCCGACGATGTGCTGCAAGACCCCGCCCCTCAGATATCGTCCACCAACAGCAAAGAGGCCAAGGAAGTGGAAAGGTGAGCTTCTTAGCTTGGATGGTGTCTGCCCGACACAGAAAAACATGGATTTGAATTTAGTTTGACATTCATCAGGAGGAAAAAGTCGCCAGAGTCTGCCGAGGACGGCGAGGAGAGCGTGGACGAGCTCTCTCTCATCGATCACAAGGAGATCATGAACAGGATAACACTAAAGCAAGAAGTAAGAATCTGCTGTTTCTGTATTTAGTCACACGTCTGCGACGGAAGTGTGCCGCGCCGCAGCACAAAGGGCATCTTGTCCCATTAGTTCAGCTCAGGCCAAAGGTCAGCCTGAGTCACTGCATGCCGCCGCTGCCCTCTGGAGGCGAGCCTGCCGCGCGGCACAGCAGCCCATGACAAACTGAGAGACGCGTCGCTAGAGCGGGACAAGCGGAGATGCTGCACTGAGGATGAGACAGCATCACTCCACCTTTACGCTTTCTCCTCTTTTTTTTTTTTTATTGCCTAGAATGATGACGGCCCGGATGTGCGCGCTGGATCTGGAGACATTTTATTAGTCCACGCCACAGAAACAGACCGCAAAGGTAAACATTAATATTTATCATGTGTTAGGACTGAGATGCTTTCAGAGGCACACTGAATTACGTTCTCTGATTTGTGCTCCACAGATTTGGTTTTGTACTGTGAAGCCTTTCTGACTACGTATAGGACGTTTATCACCCCCGAGGACCTCATAAAGAAGCTACACTACAGATATCCTTTTGTTGTTGTTCAAGGAAGGACTTTGATTGTCCTGGTTTATTTTTCTCTACATGATTGCCTTTTTTTCCCCTCCCCCAGCTCTGCGCTATCGAGCAGGGGTTCCCAAACGATCTCAACCAGCGACCCACATTTTCTCTTGGCCATCATGTTGCATCATTACATTTAGATAAATTGTGATATATATTTTCAATTCATTATTCATTTTAAAGTAAATACATGTATATATTTTTTATTATCTATAGTACATACATGTACTGTATATGAAGTGTAATACATTATCGGTGACTTGCCTAGGATGTGACGTGTGTGACCTCAGCTGGCCAGAGCTGACTGTTTACTGAGTGCTAGTAGCAGGTTAGCCATGTAGAGAGTGGCCGACAGCAGCTCCTGTGTGAATGTTCACTGCAGGTGTGTTCTATTCTTGGTAACCACAAACAGCGTCAGTAGAGTAGTATTTTACACTGGTCTCTAGGTGTCAGTAATGTTACATTGACAAGACAATAACCACCAGGAAGTATGATGTCAATGCTAACGTGTTGTTATAGTGAATAAGATGGCTTATATCTTTGGATGGATTATATCTATTATTGCCTAATATATGGTTATAGTTTCATATATTCTTAAGTTAACATTGAATATTGGCTCATACAAGTGTAAGGGTGAGTATAGTGGTGTTATTTCACACTTTTCTATTGTCTAACTACAAAAATATTCCATTTATTAATATCGATTCCTTCGGCATGGAAACTCATTCATCGTGGTCAGGTCTGGAACCAGTAACCCCGATAAATGAAGAACGATCTAAAGCAGATGAAGCAATACGAGCCAGCCACATTAGAGCCGTGTTCCTTGACCACCAAGCACATATACAAGCTTTTGCCACAGCCCAGACACCTTCAAGAAGCGAGTCAGCAAGAACACCTTCTTTGTGTTGGTGCGTGTGGTGGACGAGCTCTGGTGAGTTGCTGCACAAACCCATGGGAGAGCCTGTATGGTTCAGAGCGAAGCGCCTTTAAGTCTTGTACTGAATCATCACCTTCAGCCTGGTGGAGCTGACGGAAGACATCCTGAAGCAGCTGATGGACTTGGTCTTCACGCTGGTCTGCAACGGCGAGCTCAGCCTGGCCCGCGTCCTGCGCAAGAACATCTTGGACAAGGTGGAGCAGAAGAAGCTGCTCCGCTACACCAACTCGCTCAAGCCGCTCGCCGCCAGAGGCGTCTCTGCCAGGTCCGTTCAATTCTTTGCTCGGATAGTCAAACATCTGTTGTGCCCCCCTGCTGACAAACTGACTTGGCGTGTCGTGTGTGTGTATCCCCACAGGCCCGGGACGCTGCATGATTTCCGCAGTCACGAAATCGCCGACCAGCTGACTCTTCTTGATGCGGACCTCTTCTACAAAATTGAGGTAAATTGGAAAGTCAAAAGTAATATAAATGTAAAATACTGTAATAGAAATTAGAATTTGAGTAATGTATTGTAATACATAATAGCCCTGCTGGTGTAATGACACACACTTCTTTCTGCCTTGCATGGCAGAGGACATGGGTTTGGTTCCCAGCTAGGAAGGGCATCCTGCATACCATCTAAGCCAAAACCATTCATGCCATTCCATTCCATTCAGGCAACCAATTATATAATATACACTTTTGAAAAATGAAAAAAGCATAAAAATATTGTATATTATTTAACTAGTGGAAATATAAAGGAAAAATATAAACGATACAGTACACTGTATAGGGTAATGACTTTGCATTTTGCAGCTTCCCTGTGTCATGGTTTTTCAACAATATATGAAATCATAAAATATCTGGTTAAATAAGGAAAAATATGTCTTAAGCAAATGTTGTTTTTAATCCTACATTTAGAACTTTCAAGCATAAAAATGCCTAAATGATCTAAAATACAAATATAAGTCATTTAGAAGACTTGTTCAAAGACGTTGCAATGATCTGGAGTACACTACACTGGTCACTAGTAATGTTATTGTATGGTCGGGGAGACACACAAGCACCAGACCTGTTTACTTGAACAACAGCTTTTTATTGCCGGTTTGAGTGATCTCACAACAGGCACGGTAATCCTTAGCATGGGCTACTTTGGAGGCCGTAACCCACACCAGGCTAAAACTGAACTCTAAATCTCCAATGTCACTTCCTGTCCACCCCCCATCATTCAGCTCTCTTGGCACTGAAACACTTGAGTCTTATTTATGTCTTGAATGGCTTATTTTCTCCAATTAGGTCTACTGTATTGGGTAATAGGATTGTAAAGGTGATTATAGGGTTGTTATTTAATGTTGAAGGGCTCTAATAATGTTAAAAGGTGGTAAACAGGTATGAAATGCCCTAGCTATGACAACATTCCATCTTATCTCTTGTCACATTTTTTGAAATGCTTTTGTTGTAAATATCCTGGTACTCTCTGCAGTTGAGTAGAATTAGGTCAATACACTAGTACGAGGGAGTAAATCCTCCTTTACCGACTTGAGTTGTGTTGTTTTGTCAGATTCCGGAGGTGTTGCTTTGGGCCAAAGAGCAGAATGAGGAGAAGAGTCCAAACCTGACTCAGTTCACAGAGCACTTTAACAACATGAGCTACTGGTGAGTACAAACGAGCTCCTGGCTGGCTCAGCCACTTCCTGCCTTCCAGCCTCAAACGCTTTGTTGTGTGCGTCCACCAGGGTGCGCTCATTAATCATTCAGCAAGAAAAAGCCCAAGACCGCGAGAAGCTGCTGCTCAAGTTCATCAAGATCATGAAGGTCGGTCCACTGGCGCACTTAAACGCGTGCGGCGTTCATCCCTGCGCTCACGCTTTTATTTCCTTTTGCAGCACTTAAGAAAGTTGAACAACTTCAACTCGTACTTGGCCATTCTGTCCGCGCTTGACTCCGCCCCTATCCGCAGGCTGGAATGGCAGAAGCAAACCTCAGAGGTGAGAGGACGAGCGCCTGCATCCTAATATTGACTTAAGCTCAACATCTACACTTACATCGTCTCTTCCCTCAGGGGTTGGAGGAATATTGCACGTTGATCGACAGCTCGTCGTCCTTCAGAGCGTACAGGGCAGCGTTGGCCGAAGTGGAGCCCCCCTGCATCCCTTACTTGTGAGCGCAGGAATCCAAACCACGGCTGCCGTTCCGATACCCTGACCGCGAATAACCTCCTGCTTCTTTCTTCCCCGTAGGGGTCTCATTTTGCAGGACCTGACCTTTGTTCACTTAGGGAACCCCGACCTCATCGACGGGAAGGTCAACTTCTCCAAGCGGTGGCAACAGTTCAACATTCTCGATAGCATGCGGCGCTTCCAGCAAGTGTAGGTCCTTTTTTTGGGGGGGTGTACAATGTGTCGTGCTAATAGATGGCAAGTGCACAACACTGGAAGCTCTTTGTGGACTTGAATTAGATTGGTTGTAAAATCCAATGTATGGTTTGAAGGTGCAATAGACAGACCACAAAATGGATAAATGGATACAATTATAGCTGAGGTGTCTGAGTGCGATGCTGGGGCTATTTGCGGCCTGCAGCTGCTTTTTTTTTTTTAATTGTTATTGAACCACAGCAAATTCCACAAATAAAATTTAACAAGGCAGTCAAAATATTAACAAATAAAGTTGTTGAGGAAAAGTAATAATTTTACAAAAATAATATTGTAATAGGGCCGCACGGTGGCTGAATGGGTAGCATGTTGGCCTCACAGTCCGGAGGTTCGGGGTTCGGATCTCTGTTGGGCATCTCTGTGTGGAGTTTGCATGTTTCCTTGTGCGTGTGTGGGTTTTCTCCGGATACTCCGGTTTCCTCCCACATTCCAAAAACATGCATGTTAGGTTATTGGTGACTCTAAATTGTCCATCGGTGTGAATGTGAGTGTGAATGTTTGTTTGTCTGTATGAGGATAAGCAATATAGAAAATGGATGGATGGATATTGTAAAATTTAAAAAAAATTAGAATAAAAAAAATATATTATTAAATATTAGAAAAATATTCAGTTTTGTTAGTCCAAAGAACAAATGTTACCAAGTTTAATTGTTTGGCAGATTAGGTTGTTGAAAAAGTTACGTTACAAGGAAAAAGTCAAAATATGAGTAAAAAGAATATATGAGAAAAAGAAATGTGGGAAAAACAGCAAGAATAAAGTCAAAATATTAAGAGAAAAAAGTGGTATCCTAACAAAACAATTGCAATTTTATGAGAAAAATGTCATTTTAGTAACATAGCTGACATATTAAAGGAAAAAGTCATGTTTTTAAAAGTTGTAATATGAAAAACAGTTTTAATGGAAAATTATGTTGCTGAAAAAGTTACGTTGTAAGAATAAAGTTAAAGTATGAAAAATAAAAATTGTAAAAAAAAAAAGCTGTAATTCTTTGAAAATGAAGTCAAAATCTTAGAAGAAAAATGTCGTATTCTAACAAGAAAAAATTGCTCGTATTATGGGGAAATGTTTAATTCTGGCAGCACAAAGATGATATATTAAAAAAAACATTTTTCCTAAATCATGAATTATGTACTACAAAATAAAGTTGTAATTTGTGGAAAATTAGATTGCAGAGACAGTTATGAGAATAAAGTCCAAATATAGGATAAAGTCAAAGTTAGGAGAACATTTACAAGAAGAAAGTTGAAATAGTGGAAAAAATGGAAAGAAAAGGGTCAAAAATATAAGGAAAATGTATAACAACAAGATAAGTTTCAATTGCACAAGAATAGTAGAATATTTAAAAAAATATATATATATTTCTATCTAAGTCATATTATGAGAAAAAAAACAAATAAAATTGTAATAATGGCAAATTGTGTTAGGATATCTTATATTATGGAAATACAGTCATAATTAGGAGAAAAAAAACATTGTTGAAATAGTTGGTCAATAATTTTTTTTAAATTAAAATGGAAAAAACAGCTATAATTTTATGAGAATATAGTCCAAACATTTACAAAAAAAGCGGTATTCACACTTGGAAAAAATAAAAAAAATTAATGGGGAGTGGCAAAGAGCAATGTTCATACGATTAACAGGCATTTTCACTTACACAGTATCACCTGCTGAGATGCTTTTTTTTTTAAATATAACTTTTTAGCATCATCTCTACAATTTATATGGCCCTTATTGTACATCCTTTCATTTATCACTAGCTGGAAAAATGTGGACACCCCCTGACGTATAGCGTTATTACTACTACTACTGTGTAGTCTTAGGGGGTTAGCTAATTGGTCCACCCTGGACCCCACACTGCTTTGTCATTGCAGACATTACGAGCTAAAGCGCAACGAGGACATCGTCACCTTCTTCAACGACTTCAGCGACCACCTGGCGGAGGAGGCGCTGTGGGAGCTGTCCCTGAAGATCAAACCCCGGAACATCACCCGCCGCAAGACGGATCGGGAGGAGAAGACTTAGGGACTCCTGTGCCCCTTGCGGCCCCCCTCACCCCAACCCCACGGGGCTGCAAAAGACTTGACCTGCAACTGTGCTTCAAAGACACAAACTCCACTTTACCACAGACCCAGAGAAAGAGCAACGGAGGACGCTAACGGGAGACTCGCTTCAGGCGAACGTGAGCAAGGTTTACAAAGAGCTGGGAGACTATTTTTGGGAGGGACCGTGGTTCTGGCGGATTCAGTGACTTTTGACAGGGAGACGAATCCTGGCGCTGAGGCTGACCCAGCAAACGGGAACCAGGAAGGAAGAAGTCTGCTTTGTTTCAAAGCGGAGATGCCGGGCGAGTGTGTGACGCTGACGTAAACAGGGAAGAAAAAAAAAGGTCCATTTCTCTTCAAGTTTTTTATATTCTGTCCCATTTATTGGTTATCTTCAGCCCCGCCCTCCTCCACGCAAGCACGCCCGTACTGTGAACTGTTGAGGGACTGGAATCTGCGGGTTTGCTGCCATAAGAACAATGTGTGGATATGAAATGTATTATATACACTCCTTTTGTTCTCGAAAAGGATCTTAATGCTTATGAGAAGAACTCGGCTTCTCCCAAAGTGCCATACGTATGTGCACTAAAAACAGCAAAAAAAACCCGCTAGGATAAACGACTAAAGATGCTGTGATTCGTGTACGTGCTCATCCCCCGCCGTCAAGTCTACGAGAAGCAATCAAGTTCACGTGTGAGTGAGAGAAGTCCACAGCGACTTTTTGCGTTCGTCATTCCAAAGTGTGTAAATCATTCTGCTTCCTTTTTTTGGGAAACCAACGCATCACACTGTGCCCTCAATAAAACCACCAACAGCTGTTTCTATACATTTATTATCGCGTGCTAAAAACATTCCTTTCATTGTTCCATGGGAGGATAATCAATTAAAGTGTTAAATAACCGTGACAGTAAAAAAAAAAAAGGCACACTGCATCTATCGTGTCGGTTATCGTCATTTAATATCATTTAAATATATGAATTGATACAACAACATTAAAAAGAACTGGCGGTGCAAAAGCTTTCTCTGATCCGTCATAATAAAAAAAAACATGGATGCATGTGAGAACCATACCGGGTACGCTCGGCGTGTGTAACAATAACTTCCAACGAGCCGAGCTGCTAGTGGGGCCGGCTGCTCGGCTCCAGCAGGACTCTCTTCCCTGACGGGTTGGCGGTGCCGTTCTGCAGCTCGCACTGCTCCGAGATGGCCCGCTTCAAGCTCCGCCCCTGGCCGTTGATGGAGCTGCGCTGCCACTTGCACAGGTCGCCGTTCAGAATGTCCTGGATGTGTTGCACGATGAGGTTGATGGCCACTGGGGGGAGGGGCGACAAGACACAAGGTCAGAACCGCCAAACGGGATAGGTCAGCGGACTTTGTCGGACTTACCCATGTTGTCAACACCTCTCGGAATGATGACATCAGCGTACTTTTTAGTCTGGGCAGAAGAGAAGTAAAAGATCATGACCAGTATGTGATGGGACAGGCCCAGTGAGAGATCCATCACGCTTACAGGCAAGCAGAACTCCTCAAAGGCCGGCTTGACAAACGTGGTGTACTGAGAGAGGATCTGCTCCAGGTCTCTGCCTCGATTCATGTCTCGCAGAACTGTGGAGCGGGGTCACAAACATCCGTCACTTGCTGGTGGGGGAAAAAAAACGAAGTCTGGATCTGCGCACGACTGCCGTACCTCGGCGAGACAGCCTGACGTCGGAGTCCGTGTCCACAAAGAGCTTCATGTGGAACATGTCGCGCACTTTCTGCGGGTAGAAGACGAGGATGCCCTCGAAGAGGACCACGTCGGCCGGGTAAACCGTGATCCTCTCCTCTAGCCTGGACACAGCAATTGTCATTGGAATGATTGCACCTCCGTCACTCCGCGCTTCCCCTGCTTACCTGGAATGGGTGACAAAGTCATAGGTCGGCACTTGAACCACCCTGCCCTCCACGATGTCCTTCAGTGTTTTGTACATCAAGTCGTTGTCGAAGGCTTCTGCAAGACCAGAGAATCGTGCACACATTTGTCTCATTTCTGGGCAAGCGCTTTTATATCATCTCGCGTTACCTGGGTGGTCAAAGTTGTACTGCCCCTTCAGCGCTTTGGCTTTCTGCTCGGCAGTGAGGATTCTGTAGAAGCAGTCCTGGCTGATGATGGCCACCTTCCTCTGCCGGTGGTCCACTTTGTTCTGGCCCAGCAGCTCCATGATCTTGGCGCACACCGTCGACTGTGACACACAAACAACAAGCATGTTGGCTCTCCAATCAAGTGTCCGCTGCGAGTCACCTGACTCCGCGCAGCAAGCTCCCAATAGAGGCCGGTTAGCGACCCTGAAAAGAAGCTATTCAATAAGGGAAGGGGAATCAATATTTTGAATCCAAATATTGCTGCGCGCAAAGTCGTTCTGACGGCTCGGTGAAGGCTAGCCTGGCTAATGCTAACGCTACACGATGCTAAGCATGTCCGCGGTCACGATATAAAACCAACTTTGCCGCTGGCGGTTCCTCCGCTGACGCCGATGAAGAACGGTCGGTGATGCGGCCTCTCCGCGTCCTCTCCGGCTGCGAGGGCCTCCATCGCAGTCCAAAACACGGATAAAAAGCGAAGACGACTTGCTCGTCTGTTAGCTTCCAGGCTAATGTTAGGCAAACAGCAGGTTCTCGCGAGAACTGCAGCGATGTGACGTTCACGTAACACACAACACGATCGACATGATTGCAAGTTTTCAAAACTCAATCTTTGAGTTAGGGCTTCAAAATGTATGACAAATATTAAATTGAAAAATACTTTAACATAACATTTATCAAAGGTATACTCACTGGCCACTACATTAGGTACACCTGCCCAGTCCAATGAGACCCACTGCAAAAATTGTACAACATTGCAACTGCTTGTCATTTTTACAAATTTATCCAAAAAATGTGTTTTAATTATGCCCAAGACTTGAAAAAAATGCTAAAACTCTCAGGGGACATTACTATACCAGCCATACACAGACTACTCCAACATACAATATATGCAAGCTTTATTTCTAGTATTCTGCCCTGAAGATGTACTGTAATAAAGATGGTTGAGGCGTGAGATACTGTAAGGCAAGGACGTATTCTTTATGACCTGCTGCCTTTTGTACACATGACCAGTTCACACAAGTGCGTCCATAGTTTGCCAAACAAACCCCATGAAATTATCAGTCGTCTGGTCTGTCGTCCAAAAGTTGCTGACATGTTTTACGGTTGAGGAGTGCTCATCGATGGTCCCACATACTCTCTTTGGCTTCCTCCTCGTTTCCATTGAGAACATCGGAGGAGTGTAAACCAGAACGTGAGGAGGTGGGCGGGCCGTGCAGGGACACGACTGCTTGTTTGATTGCCGAAAATGTGTGGGGGGACATTGCAGGGATTGGACAAAGTTGCACGGCCGGTCGCAAAATCCTGGAGTGTCTGGATTAACGGAAGTCCTTGGACCACAAAACATGCCATATTACGTGTCTTTATCTTCTGTATCTTTGTTTGCTGTCTCCCCATCAGGACCACTCTGTAGTTTCTTTTTACAGGTGGACTCTAGAATGACTTCCAAAGCATCTCCTCCCTCCAGCCTCTTCACCGCTTCTCCTTTGGCAGCGAGGATCTCCTCGATGTTCCTGCAACACAGTCAACATGTATATATTAAGTTGATAAGCGCATAGAAAATGAATGAATGAATGTCAAACGATACATATAAAATTGTGCGCCATTTTTCATCTATTTATTATTCTGCTTCTTTCTATTCCGTCTCATTTTTTGACGGCAAATTTCTCCATTTCTTCCCCAATTTAAACACATTTAACATCAAAATTTTCACCTCACGTGGGACAAGTGAAGTTAGGTATTTCACTATTCAGAAGTTTCAAAATGTACCCACATTTGGTGTAACTTCATTTTTTTTCTGTGAAAATGCTCCCATTGAAAATGAATTGGCAATTTAAATGGCGCCCTCTACTGGCGAAAAATTATTTCTCATTTTTCATTACGGAATAGGGAACCTGTGGCTCTTTTGATGACCACAAACAGGTCTCAGATGTTTCTAAACACCATAAGATTGATTTATATTAATTTAGTTTTTTCTTAAAATATATGTAACATATCTTGCTTTATAACAGGAGTGTTCGAACTGCGGTCTGAGTGATTTATTTTCCTATGGCTCAATCTAAAAATACAATTTAAGAAGAAACTTTAAGGAAACAGCAAAAATTGAAAAATTTGCAGTAATTTTACAACAAAAAATAAAGTCAAAATATTATATATATGTGTATATATTAAATTATATATTTTATTATATCTAAAAAGTTGTCTTTTTTTATTAGGTTGTGGGAAAGGTTACAATATTAGCTGAATAAAGTCAAAATATTACAGGAATAAAGTCATAATTATGAGAAAAGTTCAACTAATTGGAAAATTAAAAAAGCAAACATTTGCTGTAATTTTACAACAAAAAATAAAGTTCAAATATTAGGAGAAAAAAGTTTTAATCTAAAAAAATTTCATTTTTTTAATTAGGTTGTGGGAAAGGTTACAAAATTAGGTGAATAAAATCAAAATATTACAGGAATAAAGTCATGATTATGAGAAAAGTTGAAAAAATTGGAAAATTAAAAAAGCAAAAATTTGAGTAGGAAGTGAAAATATTAAGAGAAAAAACTTGTAATTTTATGAGTAAAAACAATGTCAATTTAGTAACAGAGTTCATTCTTATTTTTGAAATGCTGCAATATTTAGAAACAAAACAATATAAAGTTGTAATTTTTGGAATATTAGGTTCATTCATTCATTTTCTATGCCGCTTATCCTCATTAGGGTCGCCGGTATGCTGGAGCCTATCCCAGGCGGGGTGAACCCTGGACTGGTTGCCAGTCAATCGCAGTTATTAGGTTGGGGAAAATTAATTTGGTAAAAAACTCAAAATATTGTGGAAATAAAGTCATAGTATTGCCATTAAAAATATAAAAAAATGTTGTGTAATTTTTTTTGCTGACATTTTGAACTAAACCATGACAGGAATCATAAATATTGAATCCATCCAATTCAGAGATTGTTTCTCATCCAATATTGTTGGCACATTTTTGGTTGTATTCACTTTTTGAAATATGTGTCGTTCAAGGCCCTCCCAGCCCAAAAGGTTCTACAAAAAACTAACCTCTTCCCTTCCAAATCGGAGAACCAGCCCAGGTTGTCTGCGACGATGTGGTGGTTCTTGCATCCTGGACATGTGACGATCACAACACCCTGGTGATAGGCCTGCTTGGAGATCTTCTGCATGGACCTGGTGCTGCAAACCTAACAAAACATGTCAGCGCCAGCAGGAGAAGACTTGCAAAAGGTAAACAATACCTTGCACGTGTACACCAGGTGGTACTGCGTCGACTGGATCGGACCAGCAGCTTCGCTTCCTTTAGTCCGAGTGGCCCGGAAGCCCCTGCTAGTGTAGGGTTTTGCTTTAGGGTGAAGATGACTCCAGTCCAGGGAGGAAGGCGCCGGCCCAGAGTAAAGTCCGCACCTCGCGGACGAACGCCACCGCAAACCCCGGCCGGAAACCATCACGGCTCTCGATAGTTGCTCTGAAAGCAAACGAAAGAGACACTTGCGCATCCGCATGACCGCGACGTGTTTGAGCTCAAAGCGCCGACGTTGCCGTTGTCGCAGCTTCGTGACGTCACGACGTCGCTTTGCCGTCCATTTCCGGCGGGAAGGTGTATGTTCCAATGCTTTTATTTTGACACGGACTATTAACGAAACATGTACGACTTCCGGCAGGTAGAGACAGAGGACGAATCAGCGGCAATCACGCAGCGGTTCGGGAGGCGTGTACAGTCCTGGCTGTCAAACTGGGTCCACTGGACCTCTGTCCGCCTGTCGTCGGCGCCGAGAGATGCGTCTCCCGCGGGTAGAAGGGCCGAGACACAACGGCGTCCATAAAAACGGTGAGCGTTTCCCGGAAGTGACACACTTTAGCTTGTTGTGAGGCGGGCGCGTGAATTCACACACACACACACACACACACCGTCAATCGTCTCCCGCCGCCCCGAAAATTAGGTCGTTTTCTCGGATTAAAGTGACCCATAAATGCTATTCGGTCTTACATTGTATATATTTCACGACTCCAATACCCTCTTAGAATATTTTCTTCGTTTTAAAGACATTCGCGCAGCACCGACGGAAAAAAGATGCATGTTATGGGTCGGTGGGTGTCATTTGTGTGTTATTTCCAGCACGAGTGCCGTTTTAGATGCGCGTGGCGCAAACCCGGGTCCAGCCTGGCTGGTGGACACGAACTTTTCTCCACCGAAACTCAGTCTCATTTGCTTTCGCACAACGAGCCAGGGTTCCCAGGCCGGCCCGTAATGGAATTCGGTCATGCATTATTGAACGATAATTCAAATGGAACACAAGTGAGAGGGAGAAGACCGGTCATTGTTCACGGAAGCAACTTCGGCGTGGGCACCGTTTTGGGCTTTTTCCTCACCCAAGAAAACCTTGTGGCACAATAAACATAAATAATAATAATACAGTTGCATCATTAGCGGGTTCTACTGCCTGTCTATTTTTGTCTGTTTTTCTATCTTTCTGTTGGGCGGCATGCTTCAGGTGGTAAGGGTGCACAGCGAGGGGGGAGCTACCGTGTACCTACAGAGGCGAATATTGAGCGTCCAACGTGAAACTAACTTCACCACAGTACACCGGGGACATGTCTGCACGGTGGTGTCGCGGTTCATCCTTCGAGTGGCAACCTACTTGGAGGCGCATTTACCGCATCTATAAAGTGGGCGCGTGTCCCGGATCTACGGCAACTGGATTGGCCCGATCTCATGGCGGAAGCCGATGTTTTCTAATCTTCAAAATGATCGTGAGATCCCTAAACCCGCAATCACGTGCAAGCATTGCAATATTTGATCTTTGGTGCGTGATTTCAAGATGGCTAAACAAACAAGCATACGCAAGGCAACATTTTCGCAAAAATGCTAACCAAAAAACACGCTAACCGGGGCGGACATTACATTAGTCGAGGTGCCACTGTAACAATATTAATAATCAATATAATTAAGAGGAACCACAACGCTAAGAGTCAGGATGTTTAGGATTTCTTGTCCACAATCTAAACAGCTAATCCCTCCAGGTAAGCCATCATGATTCCCATCACGGAGCTCCGGTACTTTGCCGAAACGCAGCCAGCGTTTCGCATCTTGAAGCCGTGGTGGGACGTTTTCAACGACTACATCTCCATCATCATGCTGATGATTGCCGTGTTCGGCGGCACGCTGCAGATAACGCAGGACAAGATGATCTGCCTGCCCTGCAAGAAGGTCGTCAACGACACGTGCGAGGCCTCGCCCGGCCCCAGCACGTCAGAGCCCAAAGGCGTCCAGAACGAGCTGGATCGCCATCAGTACAGCTACATCGACGCTGTCTGCTACGAGAGCACCCTGCACTGGTTTGCCAAGTACTTCCCCTACCTGGTGCTGATCCACACGCTTATATTTCTGGCCTGCAGCAACTTCTGGTTCAAGTTCCCCCGCACCAGTTCCAAACTGGAGCACTTTGTGTCCATCCTGCGAAAGTGCTTTGACTCCCCGTGGACCACCAGGGCTCTGTCAGAGACCGTCGTGGAGGAGCGAGACTCTAAGCCTTTTGGAAAGATGAACGACGTGACGGACAAGAACATTTTATCCATGAGCGAGGACGTTGAGGCCAGTATGCCCATGCTCCAACACGCAAACTCCAGAATCGAACAAGGGATCGTGGATCGATCGGAAACAGGAGTTTTGGATAAAAAGGAAGGGGAGCAGGCCAAGGCTCTGTTTGAGAAGGTGAAGAAGTTTAGGATCCATGTGGAGGAAGGAGACATCATCCACCGCCTTTACATACGTCAGACCATCATTAAAGTCATCATGTTCCTGGTGATCATTAGCTACGCCAGCTACTTTGTCTTATACATCCGCTTCAACGTCACGTGCACGGTGGACACGGAGAAGCTGACGGGATTTCGCAGCTTCTACTGCGCTCACCCATTAGCGACGCTCTTCAAAATCTTAGCCTCTTTCTACATCAGCCTGGTGGTGGTCTATGGCATCATCTCCATGTACACGCTGTGCTGGATGCTCAGACGCTCCCTCAAGCGCTACTCCTTCGAGGCCAACCGAGAGGAGAGCAGCTACAGCGACATCCCTGACCTGAAGAACGACTTCGCCTTCATGCTGCACATGATAGACCAGTACGACCCGTTGTACTCCAAACGCTTCGCCGTGTTCCTGTCGGAAGTGAGCGAGAACAAGCTGAGGCAGCTCAACCTCAACAACGAGTGGACGCTGGAGAAGCTCAGGCAGCACATCTCCAAGAACTCGCAGGAGAAACTGGAGCTGCACCTGTGCATGTTGAGCGGTGTCCCCGAGACCGTCTTTGACCTGGTGGAGCTGGAGGGGCTCAAGCTGGAGTTTATCTCCGACGTCACCCTCCCGCCCATCATCGCCAAGCTCTCCAACCTGCGAGAGTTGTGGCTCTACCACACGCCCGCCAAAATAGAGTCTGCTGCTCTGGCTTTCCTGAAAGAAAGGCTCAAGGCTCTCCACATTAAGTTCACCGACGACAAGGAGATCCCCCTGTGGATCTACAGCCTCAAGAACCTCAATGAGCTTTACCTCACTGGCAACCTGAGTGCTGACAACAACCGTTACATCGTCCTTGATGGACTGCGGGAGCTCAAACGTCTCAAAGTTCTTCGTCTGAAGAGCAATCTGTATAAACTGCCGCAGGTGGTGACCGACCTGAGTGCGCACCTGCTCAAGCTGTCCATCAACAACGAGGGCACCAAGCTGATGGTGTTCAACAGCCTGAAGAAGATGGTCAACCTTAGCGACCTGGAACTGGTGCACTGCGACCTGGAGCGCATCCCGCACTCCATCTTCAGTCTGCACAACCTGCAGGAGATCAACCTGAAGGACAACAACCTGAAGACCGTCGAGGAGATCATCAGCTTCCAGCACCTTCGCCGCCTCATTTGTCTGAAGCTCTGGTACAACCAGATTGCCTACATCCCCATTCAGATCGGCACCCTCAACAACCTGGAGAAGCTGTATCTCAACAGGAACAAGATCGAGAATCTGCCCGGCCAGCTCTTCTTCTGCCAGAAGCTGCGCTTTCTGGACTTGAGCCACAACAACCTGACCGTCATCCCGGCCGATGTGGGCTTACTCCAGAACCTGCAGTACTTTGCCGTAACAGCAAACAGAGTAAGAAGTGTTTCATTTTGATCACAGGTTGTGTGCATTGTTTTCATTGTGAACACAGAATGCGGTCCACTGCAGCTTTACGATTACCACATGTGTGTGCTGTATGTACAGGATACAGTAGATGCTCGCGTTTCAAACTATGTAAATGTCACCGCTATACAGTCGTCCTTCGCTACATGGCGGTTTGAGCATTGCGCCCTCACTCTTATTGCAGTTTTTCACAAAATAGCAAATGAAGAAAGTTTTACAGATTATGATGCGGCCTATTATTAGTAAAGAAAAACATATACAGGGTGTACCAAAACCTGCATACGCACTTTAATTCGTTAAATTTAAACATGTAAAAGAATTCACAAACATCATTCTATTGTTCTGTCACCGCCTGTTCTCAAACCAATGTCTGTTCTGGTCTAGACACCGCCGACCATGAGAAGCGATGTAATAGCACACATCATGGAACAATCCTCTTGCTAATTGCATGCATTCACGTTCAACGGTTGCTCTCAATTCAGTGACTTTTGCAAGGTCTCATTGTGTGGACTTTGTCTTTTAGGTATCCCCATAAAAAGAAGTCTAGTGATGTGAGGTCTGGTGAACGTGGAGGGTATTTAACCAAACCCCTCCATCCAATCCACCTGTTTGGCAAGAGCACATCAAGGAAGGTTCTAACATTGCGATGGTAGTGTTACTGGTAGTTGATGAGATCTCCAAACCTTTGGCTGGATTGGAGGGGTTTTGTTGACTACCCTTCACGTTCACAAGACCTCACACCACTAGATTTCTTTTTATGAAATAGAATCATGTTTGTAAATTTTTTTACATGTTAAAAATTTAATTAATTGTAATAAACACCTAGTTTACAATTATTTAAAGTGTGTATATATTTTCTGAGGACAAATTAAGCAAATTGAGGCAGAAGAAGCACTCTAATTGTGAATATAGTATTGGCCACTAGTTGTCAGTAATTGTTTGGCGAGACAAGCGTCAGACATAATCACCACAAAAGGCATTTACTGCAAGTTTCAACACAACCGGCACCATAATATTAACATAGTAATCATAAAAACGATAAGTGTAAACTCAGCTCTGAACCTCCGACGTCACTTTCTGTTCTCTACACATTCATCCGCCCAACAGGGAACACATTTACTGTGACACACACATTTATGTCTTAAATGGCTTATTTACTCTTATTATGTCTATTATATTGGCTAATACGAGTAAAATAAAGCCATTTAATGTCAGCATTACAATACATCGATGAGACAATGGCCGCCGCAGGGAGTATGCTGTCCAGGAAAAAAAACAAGTCAAATATGTCTTATTTTTGCTGATTTTATCTACTATTTTGGGTAATACAATTTTAAAAGTGACAATGTGGGTGTTTATTTTATGTCGAGACGGCTCTAATAATGTTAAACTGTATTTAGAGGATCGTAAACAGGTTTTCTGTGTCATAACTGTAAAAATTTTCCATTTAGTAATAGTGAATCCCACTTCACACAAATTAATTTATCACGGTCGGGTCTGGAACCGATTAACCGCGATAAAAGAGGTACGACTATACATGCATTGTATGAGAAGCATAGCAATTACTCCACCAGGGGACGAGACTTTGAATGTAAATATCCCCCGAAGATAAAGATGAAATAGTTTTAGATAAAAAAAGTGCAGACGATTGACGACTTTCAGCTCATAAAGCTCAACACTGCCCCCACAGTGTCTGGGTGGTACTGCAAGGCTTGCTATGTATGCAAAAATGCTATGGAAGGCTTTTTGTATATGTGTATTTCTCATAGGGAATAAATGGACCGACTGTAAAAAATTAGTACAGCCACCTTTTTTTCTCTTGAGGTGAAAACATGGTGCTATTGGAGTAGAGGCCACTATTAGATTCTTTTTAGCTTTTTTTCTTGTATTAATTTTCCATTCGTCTTCCTCTCAGATAGAGACGCTGCCCATGGAGCTGTTCCAGTGCAAGAAGCTGCGCACGCTCCTCATGGGCAACAACTGCCTGGAGACGCTGCCCTCGCGGGTGAGCGAGCTCAGCGGGCTGACCCAGCTGGAGCTGCGTGGGAACAACCTGGAGTGCCTCCCTGTCGAATTGGCCGACTGTCGGCTGCTGGAGAGGAGCGGCCTGGTGGTGGAGGAGAAGCTGTTCAACACGCTGCCTCCCGAGGTGAAGGAGCAGCTGCTGGGGAGCAACAAGGACAGCGTGAAGATTTCCTAGATAGATGAGCTCTGACGCTGTCTGGCAAGGTAAGTCAGGACTAGTGATAGTACACCACTATCTGTTCAACCATCTAAATGATCTGTATCCATAGCTGTACTTGGAGCGGGTGGGGTAGAAACTAGAAGTGGGTGTGGTTTAACCAGATGGGTTGGGGCTTAAATTGGTACATTAGTTTGTCTGAAACTGACATGGATTGATCAGAATTTGCTATATTGATTCTTGATTTGAAAACTGATTACAAAACACCCTCAAAATTGAGATTTATGTTGGGTGGGTGGGTGTGTGTGTGTGTGTTTGCGGGGGGTTAAAGTGAATTATTTTAAAATTATTTTTTAATGATGATTGTGAAGTTGGTGATTCAAGGAAATAATTAGCCTTGTTGACTGTATATTTCTCAAAAGCACGGCATTCAGCCCTACGAGTAAAGTTTTCCAACTGGCTTAATATCAACAACCAAATTAGAAGCAAGCAAGTAATTCAACAAAAAGTCATAATTTTACAAGCTTTTACAAGATTTTATTTTAGTGTAATTTTACAATATTACACTGTAATATTATGAGGAAAAACAACTAATACAAGTGTTTGGAAAATTAGGTTGCCGAAAAAGTCAAAATCAGAGAACAAGAATAAAGTAAAAAGCCATAATTATGAGAAGAACATTGAAACTGTAAACAGCAAAATGGAAAAAAAACTGCTGTAAATCTATGAGAATAAAGTAAAAATATTAAGACAAAAAAGTCCTGTTCTAACAAGAAAGAGGTGATTTTATGAGTGTGAGGAATATTGTGAGGAATAATAATGTCATTTTCGTAGCATGCAGTTCAAATGTTAAAGAACAAAGATATTTTTTAAAAGTTGCAGTATGAGAAACAAACAAAAACAGTTATAATGGTATGAGATGAAAGTAAAAATATTATAGTAATAAAGTCATCAATACAAGAAGAAATATTACAAGAAGAAAGTTGAAACAAATTTAAAAAATCTAAAAAAAAAACCCAACAGAAATGAAAAAAACAGCTCACATTATTGTTGTTTTATAATAACGTTAATATTGTGAGGAAAAATATTGTCATTTTAGTAGCACAGAGATCTATAAGGTTAAAAAAAAGATTTTTTTAAAGTCATAATAGTATGAGATACAAACAAAATAAAGTTGCAATTTTTGGAAAATGTGGCTAAATAATATAGTATGGGAATAAAGTCATAATATTACAAAAAGAAAATTTAAAAGAAGAATATTTAGGAAGAAATGTGAAATATTTGGGGTTTGGGACAACATAAAAAATGTGGAAAAAAAGAGCAAAGACCAAAGTTTATACTAATACTACACTTTTGTATATCACAAAGCTGCGATGCAGTACTTTGCATACCTACATGTGTTGCTTGACAAAATGTAAAAGTGGCCCTTGCATTTTTTCATTTTTCAGTTTGTGGCCCGCGCTGGAAAAAGTTTGGACACCCCTGCACAAAAGGAACATCGACATTTTCCCAAAAGACACTTCAACAACAAATGACTCACTTTACACTGGTATGCCACCCGGGCTCATTGCTAAGCCCACTGCTTAGTGTCTTTTTATAGGTTTTTTGTTTTTGCATGAAACACCGCACTCCTATGATGTTTGAGGACTGAAAGATGGATCCCCATAAAACGTTTGGATTTTATGAACACTCCATAAGAATAAGAACATCCAACCCAAGAAGATATGTTGTTTACATGTTAGTCCTAGAGCCACAAAGAAAACATTGTTGTAGCTCTCTCTCCAACTCTTACACAGAAAAAAGAAGAACTAGCGGAGTGAAGAGGAAAGCGACTGTAAGATAACTGATTGCCTTTTCTGCCTTGGCAGGCATAGTATGCTGCTAACATGGCCTTAACTCTACTACGGAGTATTATTGTCTTACTACAGGCTGTGTTATTATCACCTGTCTTGTTGTTTACTATTTCAAGATGCAAAAACATTTCCCATGTATGAGTACACAGTGGTGTTCATGTGCAACTAGTGCCCATTGAAATGGATGCATATTTGTTCAATGCAGGTACAGAGGAACGCACACAAGTAAAAAAAAAAAAAAAGTGAACCACAACCCAAACAATATATTTACTTTGACATTTATGGCGTCTGAATGTGGAGGTTCCACTGTACTAGCTTGAATGTTTGAAAGTTTGAGGAAGGAAAGGAAGCGAACGACTCATTGAAACAGCCAAGTGTGCAAAAGTGCCAAAGCGCTGCCTGTCACATGACCCTTCAAACGCCACAATTGCTTTTGACTTTTCATGCTGCACACTGTATTTGCAGTGAACATCGGTGCAGGGAAGCCATACTGTCAAAAAAAGTTTTTTTTTTTTTTTCTAATAACTTTTTTTTTATATTGAGGGTCTCAGATGTGCTTGAGCTGTGCTTTCTTTGGAATGTCATAGTTGAAATGAATATTCTAGTTTCTAACTTTGCTGCTGATGTTGTGTAAATATTGCATGGATTAATATATTTATATGACATATATTTATATGATGTTATATTTGTATGACAATACATTAGACCTAAAAGTACGGAAACCCGTTTATGCCACTGAAAGAAAAAAAATACCCCAATGGTAAGCCGTAATCATGAGATAAAAAGTCAAAATTATGAGATCAGAAGGTCATTATGACGTTAGAAAGTCATAGCTATGAGATAAAAAGCCGTAATCATCCCATAAAAAGTCAAAATGATGAGATAAAATGTCAAAATTACAAGTTCAAAAGGTTGTGATGTTAGTCATAATTTTGAGAAAAGTCAAAAGAAAGATCAAAAGTTTATGACATAAGAGTCATAATTATGAGATAAAAGTCAAAATTGTGACGTAAAAAGTCAAAATTATGAGATTAAAAAGTTGAAAGTAGGACACCTAAAGGTTGTTATGACATGAGAAAGTCATAATTATGACATAAAAAGTCAGAACTATGACATCAAAAATTTTGAGATCAAAAGCTCATTATGACATGAGAAAGTCATTATGGGATAAAAAAGTCATGACAAATCATGATATAAAGTCAAAATTAGGATATTAAAAAGTTAAAAGTATGACAACAAAAGGTCATTGTAACATAAACATGAAGGATAAAAAAGTCAAAATTATGACATAAAATGTCTCAAATTACCCGCGACCTCAATGAGGATAAGCGGCATAGAAAATGAATGAATGAATGTCTAAAATTATGATATAAAAATTATGGTATACAAACTGTTCACGTGCTGTGTGGTTATGTGACTCATGGGCTGTTTTTATGTCATAATTTAAATTTTTTATGCCATGATTTTGATTTTTTTTAAATCTCATAATTCTGACCTTTTTATCTTGTGATTTTGACTTTGAAGATCATAATTTCTACACTTACCTCAATTACTTTTTATTTTATTTTCTAATTGTATATATATGACTTTTTATTTTGTAATTATGACTTCTAATCACATAATTTCTACATTCTTACCTCATAATAAAGACTTTCTAATCTCAGAATTAGGAATTTTCTTATAATTTCCATTTTTTATTTCATAATAATGACTTTCCAATCCCAGAATTAGGAATGTTTTTATAATTTCTACTTTTTAATCTGATAATTATGATTTACCGTTGGAATTTTTTTTCTTTCAGTGGTGGAAACGGGTTTCCTCGTCTGCTTCCCTTAAATCCATACTCTTGACTACTTGCAGAACGCAAAATGGCCGCAAGAGGGCGTGCCGAATTCAAACGCTTACTTCAGCTCGCTCCCGGAATGTGGGCGACACACAGTGGACACTGTGTGTAACTACATCGAGACCACAACCCCCGTTAAGTCCAAAATCCGATTAGTGGGTGTTGGAATGGGGTTCTTTTACAGTTCCAGTCGGACGTGTGTGTCACATGGTCGGAAGTTAGATCCTCCTCGCTCCTCCTAGAACGTGTGCTTCGTGGACATGGACTTCATGGCAGACCGCGATGTGCAAAAGGTAAAGGCATGCAGCTTGTTAATGTGGAAACCTTTGTCTGCTTCAGGGTGATTACGTAACGAGCCGTCCAATATGGTTCTCCTTGTAGGCGCTTCTGTTCCATCAACACGTGCGTTTATACGCGCCTATTATCCTGCGTCCCACATTCTGCAACATTATTTACACAAACGTCTAATGCGCATTGTGCAATGTGTCGATTTTAAAAACTATTTTATTACATGAAAAAATAGCATATTTTACACAAAAAAGTTGTTTAAGTGTGCACAGTGCAATTACGGTTGTAGGATGGAAAAAAGGATGTAGGACGAGGATAAGAAATTCAATCTAACCCTCTTAATTTTCGTTCAGGGCAGACCTTGCATGAGAAAGTGTTTGCATTATTTAAGGGCAAATGAAAGGAAGACGTGCCAAGCAAGTGTATTATTTTATGATCACATGAGAAGCATTATTACACAATGATGACAATGAAACTATACACCTTTTTCCAGATCCTTGCCAAAATGGAAATGGCCTGTGCCGCTTTGTTGATATTACTGTAGTTTTTGTGTACTTACATAGCATATGTTGTCCTTTCTGTGTAGTACATGGAGGACGGCTACGTGGTTCTGGACGGCCTCCTGACCCCGCAGGAGTGCGACCAACTGCGGCAGAGGATGTCCGAGGTCGTGGACGGCATGGACGTCCCGGCGCACTGCCGCACCACCTTCTCCACCTACCACGACGAGCAGCTCAACACGCAGGTGAGCCAAAACGTGGCTTGGAGGTGATCAATATTTGTTTTTTGCCCCCCCCCCTCTTACTGACCACATCTGTTGCACGCCTGTCCTCAACATCACTCTTTGCAGATGCAGGTATGCTAGCTTTGTCTGCTTGGTGTGCTGCAGAAGTGTTTGGACAGTGACGTGAATGATAAACATTGTATTTCTATGAATTGTCTGGAATTAAAACCGAAAGGCTTTGCTGTGAAAACCTTGGTGGTGCACAAAGGCATCCCCGTAATCATAGTCATTGTCCAAAAACCTCCTGGCCTGCTGTGCGCTCCTCCTTACTGTCTGAAGCGGGGGCGTCTTCATACATTGTCTTTTTGTGATGATATTACTTTATTCCCATAATATTTGGACTTTATTTCCATATTATCACTTTTTTTGTTTAGTTTTTTTTAGTTTCTCATAATATTACAACTTAAAAAAACATGCATATGTGTGTTATTTAATAGTTCAACTCATAATATTCCTCATAATATTACTAGTTTATTTATCGTTTTTCTCTTCATACTTTGACTTTAATGTCATACAATTACATTACTATATTAACTTTTCATTTTCTTGTAATTATTGCCATAATATTTTGGCTTTATCCTTGTAACATAACGTTTTCAACAGAAACTACAACCTTATACATTGTTGTTTTTCATCATATTACATCTTTTAGAAAAATAACTTTCTTGTTTAACATTTCAACGTTATTAAAATGTTAGTTTTCTTGATGTTATAACATTACTCTTGTAAAATGACTTTATTTGCCCAATATTTTCACTTTTTTTGTAAAATCACTGCTAAATATTTTCATTTTTGCAGTTTTCTTGCTAAATCATATTTTTAAAATGTGCTGCGGGCCAATAAAAAAACAGCCACGGGCCGTGAATGGCCCCCGAGGCGGCATTTGGGACACCCCGGGTGTAAAGTCATTTTATGTCAAAAAACAGCAACAAAGCCAACAAATGGCGTATATGATTGCACTGTAAACTTAGACAAATAGCTTACAGAGCAACAAAGATCAGCAGAATTACTTTGGGTTTTTTGCACTTGGTTTTCCTGTCCTGTGTTGCTAGGCAGAATTGACTGGTAGAAATGAGAACAAGTAGTAATTCCACTAAAACATGTAAGTGTTTATTTGCATAAGTCATTATTAGCAAAGTCTACAGTCAGCTGACCCGTGTTGACCTTTTGGCTTCCTCCAGGGAAACGCAGACTATTTCCTCACCAGTGGAGATAAGATCCGCTTTTTCTTCGAGAAAGGAGTTTTTGACGACAAAGGTCAGCGTCTTTTTGTGCAGTTGTTGGATATGAAATAAGAGGAGTGACGCGATGTTTTTTTAATGTATTTGGTTGATTTTCCACCTGCAGGAGAATTTGTGGTGCCCAAACCTCGATCACTGAATAAAGTCGGACATGGTATGTTTTTTTTTTTTTATTTTGGCGGGTGGGGGGGGGGGTGGGGGTACATGTATTAAATGATGACAGAAGAACATACAACATAATTATTATTATTTTTGTTAGCGCTTCATGCTTATGAGCCTTTGTACAGAAAAGTTACACATTCGGCCAAAGTCCAGGTAAGAAGAAACAATCACGTGACCTAAAACTCACCCGACCTGAACTCACGTTGTTCTCTCAGGGCATCGCCAGGAAGCTCGGCCTTGTTCATCCCGTCATACTGCAGAGCATGTACATCTTTAAGGTTGTTGTTTGGAGTACATGATACATCACAATTATTGTACATGTTGGTGATTTCCACTTTTTTTTTTTACAGTATTGCACATTTCAATATTCAAATATTTGTCTAAACTCCACTAAGGGCCGCATACAGAAAATCAAAGTATGCAGGGGGGGGCTGCTCTTGCTGTTTTTATGAACAAAAGCATTCCTGATTTCTTATTTCTTTGCATGATTGTCACACTTAAATGTTTCAGAACATCAAACACATTTAAGTACTCGTCAGTGGCAACACAACTGCACACAAAATGCAGGTTTTAGAGAAAAATATCCAAACCTGTGTGATTGCTTCCCGTGTTAAAACATAACTTGGATTAACTGAGATCTATCAATCCTGAAAACGTCATAAATGCATTTCTAAAGTTTTGGGACTCCAGCAAACCACAGTGAGAGCCAATTTCCACAAACAAAGAACATTGGTGAACCTTCCCAGGAGTGACTGGCCAACTAAAATTACCCCAAGATTGCAGCGATGACTCAACCGAAAGGTCACAAAAGTCCCCACAACAACCTCAAAAGAACCCCAGACCTCACTTATTTCAGTTAAGGTCATGCTCCTGACTTCACCATAGGAAAGATACTGGGCAAAAACGACTTGCAAGGCAGAGTTCCAAAACCACCGCTGAACAAAAAGAACATCAAGGTTTGTCTCAGTTTTGCCTGAAAACATCTTGATGTTCCCCAAGAAAATAGTCTGTGATCTGACGAGACAAAAGATAACATCTGGCGTGAAAGTAACGCCACGTTTCAGAAAAAGAACATCATAGCAACAGTAAAAAAGATGGTGTGGTAGTGGGATGCTCCAGGACTTGGAAGACTTGCTGTTATAAATGGAAACATTCATCCTGTTGTCTACCAAAAAATAAAAAAAATCCTGAAGGAGAATGTCCGGCCATTTGTTGGTGACTTCAAGCTGAAACCAGCTTTGGTTCTGCAGCAGGACAATGATCCAAATCACACCAGCAAGTTCACCTCTGAATGCCTGAAGAAAAGTCCTGACCTGAATCCTTTTGAGATGCTGTGGTGTGACCTTAAAAAGGCGCTTCATGCTGGAAAGCCTCCAATGCGACTGAATGACAACAATCCTGCCAAATTCCTCCACCTCGCTGTAAGAGACTCATTGCAAGTTACGGCAAACGCTTGATTGCAGTTGTTGCTGCTAAGGGTGGTCCAATCGCCTTTTAGCTTTAGGCTAAAATAATTTTTTCACACAGGCCATGTAGCTTTGCATTTTTTCCCCCCATAATTAATAAAATATAATCTAAAAACTTCGTTTTGTGCTCAGGTGGGTTGTCATTGGCTGACTAATATTTACATTTGTTTGATGATCTGAAAAGTGTGACAAACATGCAAAAAAAATAAGGAATCAGGAACACTTTTTCACACCACTGTATATTTAAAGACAAAGCTGTTACTGTTAAGTTTGTTACTGGTATCAACTTTTTAGTATCTTTTCTTTACATTTTTCCTCACTTTTTGCTATTTTTAAATGTATTTTATTGCTACAATGTGCTGTGGGTTAATACAAAAAAAAAACCTTGCCGCTCAAACGCCACTTTGGACAGTTTTTTATAATATTTTATAAAATATTTCAAATATTTAATCATTTATTTTAGACTTTTAAAAATATTTTGACAAAATCTCATGACATTTAAATATACAAATATGTGTTTTGACAATTGATGTTTAGTTTTTATTTTGACATTATTATTTATTTTTTAATATATAATATATATTTTAAATTTGGTGTTATTATTTTCAAATTTTTTACATGATCTATTTTGACAGTAAATATTTTTTTTCATTTAATATAATATATATTTAAATTATATATAATAAATATTATATAATATTTTAATTTTGACAGTTATCATTTTGTTTACATTATCTATTAACGTTTCAATAAAAATTACAATATTATTTGCACTATATTTTTTATAATATGTCTTTTTAATACTACACACTAAATACTGTATTTAGGAAAAAACATTGAAGAGTATAGATATGTTTTACAATGAAATGTTAGAATGTTTAGCCCACATAACAGTTTTTTCCAATCTAATGCAGCAACCTGGGATAGGCGGGGAAGGTAGGAACTGTTTTATTTATTGACTGATTTATTTATCACATGGCAGCAAACATTTATGGCCTATTAATTTGTCGTGCATGCTTTATGTACCAGTAACGCCTCACCAAGATGCCACTTTTTTGTATACGGAGCCGCTGGGGAGGGTGATGGGCCTGTGGATCGCCCTGGAGGACGCCACTGTAAACAACGGCTGTCTGTGGTTCATCCCGGGGTCGCACACAAGTAAGTCCCAACATGAGGAACTCCCGCTCAACTCAATAAAATAAATACATTTGCCATTTGATGGAGTACAGCATGTGACGTGACTCGACGAATGGTGCGGACCCCCAAGGGCACATACCCTCTGACAGGCTTTGTCGGCAAAGAGCAGGACTACGGCGATGACAAGTTTGTCCCGGCAGAAGTCAAAAAAGGTCAATGAACGTTTGTTTTTGTTTTAATCTTGTGTGGCTTTTTTTAACTTGCTTTTTCCTAAGCGTGCGCCGCTCCTTCTGTTCTGTAGGTGGCGTTGTCCTGATCCACGGCCAGGTGGTGCATCGCAGTGCTGAGAACATCTCTGAGGACTCCCGGCACGTGTACACCTTCCACGTCATGGAGTCGCAGGACACCCGGTGGAGTACTGATAACTGGTGAGCTTGCAATTACCCCTTATTGCCAGCAGAGGCCGCTGTTTCCACTGCATTTTTTTCTTATTGAGAAATGGATTACTTTTATTATCACTTTAAATTTTGACTTGTAGTTGGTCACGTGTTCATCTTCTCCTACAGGCTGCAGCCCACTGAAGAGCTTCCCTTTCCGCCTCTTTACACCAAATGAAGGATTTTTCCGAGCAACATCTTGCGCTCATTCCTTAATTAAAAACAGATGAATAACGAACACAACTGCTCCTTGCAAGTGCAGTACTTTTATTAGCAAACCTGGATCATTTCAAGTAGGATCTCTTTCATAGAAAAAACAACACAACTCAATCTCATGCAATTAGTTTAAAAACATTTTTGCTTAAACTGATTGGAACTCAAAAGTTTTGTCAATCACGCGTCATCACAGCGACAGTACCTGTTTACAAAAATGCTGGCTGATAAGTGGTCATCAAAAATATTCAATTTGATAACATGATCACTTTTTACAGGAATAAAGACAAATAATCTAAGTATGCCTTTTCAAGGTCCAATCACACCAACCTACAAAAATACAGCCAACTATTGTTCACGTGTTCATGCAAGAGTCCATTAGAAAATAGACTCACTTTTTCCATCGAGAGCCACATCTTAGTGCTGTCAAATGATTACAATTTTTTAATTTAATTAATCGTGATTAATCACCATGTCTGAAACATGTACATTTTTACTGTATTTTATTGAAATAAAGATAAATGATAGGGCAGGATTATATATATTATTAACAGCGCCAAATTTGCTAAACATTTAAATGAAGTTACGAGATGGCACACATGTTAGAAATTCTATTTATCTGACACTGGCATCTTTAATAGCAGAATATTTCAATCAGATGTTAAGAGCAAACGAGGGGTTGCATTCAAAGACACCACTTAAGTTGAATCACATTTTGAGTGAATTTCCCAGCAAACTTAAATACAACAAACTCAACTTCCGCCATGAGAGTCACAAAGTGAGTGATAAGAATATCCATTTATTTTGTTCTTTGCGTTTTGTTTATTTAGACCACACAAACGTGCATATTTAAGACAACGTTGTGACGTTCCGAGTGCCCCAGAAAGCATCTCGCAGCCCGTCTGGTGACCGCGATGAAGTGTCGTTGCATTGACGAGTGGTATAGAGATCTTTTTGTTTGGAGTTGGGAGTCATGGTGTCGGATTGCACTGCTGTTGATGTGGTCAGGTCGGAATAAAGTTAATAGCATTAGACTCTGTGTGACTACAGAAGCTACGGAAAAAATTTACGTAATTAAAGAAATAAATTAGTTATTTTTTTACAAGTTTTCAGTCTTTTACCATACCGCTTATCCTCATTAGGGTCGCAGGTCCCAGCTGACTATGGGCAGGAGGCAGGGTACATCTTGGACTGGTCCCTAGTCAATCGCAGGGCACATATGGACAAACAAAAACATACAACACTCACAATTATACATATGGACAATTTAGAGTTGCCAATTACCCTAAGATGCATGTTTTTGGAATGTGGGAGAAAACCGGAGTACCCGGAGAAAATCCACGCAGAGAACATGCAAACTCCACACAGAGATGCCCAACGGAGATTCGAACCCAGAACCTCCTGACTGTGAGGCTAACATGCTACCCATTCAGCCATCGTGGGGCCCCAGTCCTAATATGTATATGTTAATTGTAATTAAATATTCATCCATCCATTATCCTCATCGGGTTGTGGGCGAGAGGCAGGGTACCCTGAACTGTGCGCCAGCTGATCCAAGGGCACGCAGAATTGTTTTCGCAGGACCCCTGGACTGCATTTTGGACAACCCTGCTCTACACCATAGCTAACGCTAGCAATCAATGGAGTCAATACTACTTAAGGCAAAAAAAAAAAAAAAGTATTTTAGATTACTATCAGGAAGGTAATAAATAAACATGAAGGCATACCTTCAATGTTCTTCAAAGGCAATTTTTGTGCTTGTTTTCAAAACGTCCATCTTTGACTGAAGAATTTCACCTTCAAACAAAACATCACAAATGTTTGTCTTTTGCCATTTAAACTTTAAATGTTCTTTAAAAGGTGGCCGTCCTTGTTCCTGTCAGAGCATGAGCAGGATGAGGAGGTAGAGGGGCAGGAGGAGATTGTCTATCTGGGAGGTGTACGCCTCCAACATGGCCACCAGCGTGATGGAGCCCACGATCCACGAGTAGGAGGAGTTTAGGTTGATGCTCCTGTCAAAGATAAGAAAAATGGCCACGGCGATGATCTGCGCGAACACGGATGTTGCTGTCCCCTCCATCGTCTTCTTGGTGCCGGGCCAGCGGATCTCCCCCACGGTGCTTCCGAAGACCGAGGCTACAGTGTCGCCCACCCCCACGGCGAGCACGCCGGCGTAGGGCACCAGGCCGCCGGCGCCGGGGAGAATCCCCTTTGGCGCGCAGGCCCCTGGGAAGAACCAGATGGGAAGGGCCATGCCAAGGAGTAGGTAGATGTGGGTCAGGATGAGGGGTCCGGAGTCGCGCTCGTCCAGGAACAAAGTGAGCATCTTCCGCAGCGGCTGACCCAGCGGCTTGATGCGAAAGTAACGCACGTACTCCAGGAAGAGGAAGACGGCCAAGCAGCCCACGGACGCCACGTGCAGTAGCTGGCGATCATACAGAAGCCCCGGAACGAAGGTGGCCACCACGATGAGATGGAAGTACTTCCTGACCACTGTGGAGGCCTGGTGCTTCTTGGACCCAGACTGGCGCTGGTGGTTCTGGTGCAGCACTACGCAGGTAGCCAAGGCGCACAGGAAGACCCAGTACCCTATCAAGCTGAGCCGCCGGTCGTTGAGCGTGACAAAGTCCCACAGCCACGTGATGGGATGGCGCCCGATGAACAGCGAGAGCCACGGCATGATGACGCCCAGCCCCAGCACGGCTGTCATGGTGTGGAAGAAAAGCGACGACACCCACGTCTCGGACTCCATGAAGCAGAACAGCAGAGCAAAGAAGACGCCCAGCAGCAGCGAGCCTACCACCAGCACCGGCAGGAGGTACTGGACGGGGTCGCCCTTTGCCTCTGGCAGACTCAGCGAGCGCTTAAGGAGCTGGTTGACCACGAAGCTGATGGCGGCCACGACCAGCAGGGCCTCGCCGGGCGTGAAGCAGCGCGGCAGCAAGTACAACACAATCAGGCTTAGGTAGACGAAGATCAGCAGCACCTCCAGCACCTCGATGACCTCTGACACTGTCAGCGTCTGCTTCGCGGTGTAGAAGACGGCGCTGGCGGCCAAGCCGGCGACGACGCAGGTGTTGGTGGGCACGGGCCGAGTGATGCCCAGCGCAATCAGCGAGAGGAACAGCGCCAGCATCATGCCGCTGATGGTCACCACCATGGAGAAGCGCTCCAAGTGGACGCTCCCTGCCTCCGAGCACTTCATTCTCAGCACCAGACCCAGCAGGGGCATTACCATGGAGGCCGAAACAATGCCGCTATTGGCGGCCGGACGGAATTGGAACACGGCGCCCCCGGACTTCAGCAGGCGGTCCCATTTGTGCTGGACGTAGAAGGCCTGGATAATGAGAGCGACGGCGCACCACGAGTGCTGGTTCCACACCGCCACGTGGACGCACAGCACCACCGCCGACACCACAGCGGACTCCACCAGGACTGGGTTGATCTGCATGGCGACTTCGAGGCAGGGTCCTGATGCCAGTTGATGAAGGTCTTCCTCTGTCAGTTCCTCATTCGGGTCATGATTCTTGCTGGGGGGAAAACAAATAAAGTTAGCAACACTTTCACAAGACTTTCTGTCTCATGACATGAGCTCCACTCACATTTGCCCTACAGGACATCAGCACGAATGCCCTTTGCACAGCAACCTTTTGTTCCTGTGAGGGTTGCAAGTTGGGCGTGCAATATTAATGCATGGACGACGTGCGATGTTTTAGATAAAAATAGGAAAACAAACACACATACAAAAGGGACTTTTGTCACCTTCACGACCACCCTCAATATGTTGCAGACGCTGCAAACACAAAAGCAGTGGAGCCCAGCACCAACACAAATTAGCTTAATTGCTAAACAGCGAATAGATAGATAAGTGGATACACTCCAAAAAAAAAAAAGCAAAATCCCCCACGTACCGCGTTAGTTTGCTGTCATGTGCACGAAGCCGCTTTGTGACGTGAATTCTCTCAACTGTCAGGATGTCTTTGTCAGCTGTCGCTCCTCCCCCAGCCCGCAGGAGGCGGCCATGTTTGACAGCCGTGTCACGTGGCAATGCTTGCGTCCCCGAATGCTGGGAAAAAGGAAACATTTACACTTACAACGTGTCGGCAGCCAAACAAAAGTTGAACTAATTGAAAAAGAACCCTCTTAAATTGACGCCACGTCAATTATAAAGGCGTTCGTCTCAGTTACTGATTTTGGCTACACTCTATTCCCATCCACGAGGGGGCGGTAAACCAGCAACTGCGCTTTCAAAACGACAAAGACAAAGAAGTCAGGTGGCGCATGACGACATAGCCCGCCAGCCAATCACAGCGCAGCTTCAAAGATGGCGGACTCGGAGATGAGCTTCAGGTATGCTATTAGCCTCAAACTTTAGCCAACTTTTGGGTTCATTTATTTGTTTGTGCACTTTTATCATAAACGGAACATAGACAGGTCTCTGGCGTAACTTACCAGGCCTTTTTGTTTGGAGGTTTTTCCTGTTGAGCGGTGTGCCCGTGCGGCTCTTCGCGCCGCTATTTTAGCTTAGCGTGTGCTAACGGTCGAACCGTTTGAATGGCTTCTCGTGCCCGCCGCATGTCAACAACAGCATGCTGTTGTTCGCCAAATTGGCTGGCGGCATATCGACGGCTGTTTAACGGGACAAAATCATACTTGCGTCTTTTCAAGAGCGTCGAGTACTCTTCGTTACCGTCCAAGCTCGAAGAAACGTAGCTAGCTCTTTCCCCTCTTGCCATACGAAGTCAGCCCCACAGTAAGCTACACAATATTGCTGTAAACCAAACAGCGTAAGTTTTCCCAAGCAAGGGTTATTCTATAAAACTTAAACTATTAACTGTTATAAACTATAAACAAAATCTTTTTAAAAAATCTAAAAAACTATAAACTACAAACAAAATCTCAGCCAACAAACTATAAACTCCAATACAATCAACTACTTACCGATCTATAAACTGTTTATAAATGGCTACTCGCTAGGCTTTACTTACAAGCAGGGGAGCTATTCCTCAAACTGAAGGACCATATTGTAAAATTTTGAAGATCTGCCATTTTGATTTTAAATGGTTTAGGAGCTGCCGAGAGTTATGGACCATACTGCTGGGAAGATCCGCACTGCGAGAGCCGGTATGTTTGCTCAAACCATGTGTAGCCTAATAGTTGACAAATCCATATATGTGATGTTCTTCCTGTTTAACCTTGAAAGGTTCAAATACAATCAGAGCTTGAGACCCACTGGGACAGACTACATCAAGGGCTCAGCTACTACAAGCCGCCCAGGTATGTTTGCTAATGTTTGATTGTAACCTCGTCGTTATAATATTTCACAGCCTTTTTACTTTGTAGCTCCTCCTCGAATGGGAAAGTGAAGGAGAACAAGGATGTCGCCCAGCCGTTGAAAGATTTTGGTCTGAGGATCAGTAAGTTGCTGGTAAGACGTTCTTGAGAGGAACGCTTGTTAACTCCCCATGTGGCAGTTTTTTGACACTGTTGTGGTAACAGGCACTCGATGAGCTGCAGAGCGTGCAGCTGTTGCAATGCTACCTGCAGGAAGACTACAGGGGCACTCGGGATTCTTTAAAGGTGGCTCTTCACTTGAATAATAGTTTGTGTGGATATTTTGCAGAGCACAAAAGCAGTTTCATAAACGATGAGATAATATAAAGATTATCCACTCAACAATGTGTTTCTGTGCAGGTTGTTCTAACGGATGAGCGTCAAAGTCAGGCGTTGCTACTCAAGGTGGGATAAGCCTCCGCAGCTGTTTGAATATATAATCATATTTAAACCAAGTATGGTTTTTGTATAAGTGTATGTTTTTGTGATTGACAGGTAGCTGATTATTACTATGAGGAGCGCATTTGTCTGCTTAGGTGTGTCCTCCTCTTGCTGACCTACTTTCAAGATGAGCGACACCCCTACAGGGTTAGAAGCAACCTTTTTGAACATGTTAAAATGTGATTGCAACCTGCTTTTATTTTTAACATTAGTTTTGTTTTTGTCAAGGCTGAGTACTCCAACTCTGTCAACAAACTGGAGAAGGACCTGGTGAGCAACTACCAGTCGCAGTTCGAGAAGCTCTTCAAAGCCGAGGCGCCGACATGGGAGACCCACGGAAACCTCATGGTGATTATGTGCTTCATGTGCTTCTTCCTTTACACCACCAGTTCCCAAACTTTTTACAGTCTTATTACAGTCCTTCAGACATCTGACTGGAAATCATGTACCACTTAGTTCACATAAACCACACCATGAAGCATCAGTTTGTGAAAGCATAAATGTACTAATGCCTGCAAAATTGGGGGCTTTTTATTAACATAGTCAGTGCATCCAGTCAACAAATGACTGAGTTTATATAGCTTAGAAAAACACTAATTAGTCACAGCACCACGTGAGACCAGCTCTCATTTAGCACACTATCAATGAAATATCTTGAAAAATATCCTGATTAACAGTCAAGGTTTTAATGCACAGCATCATCATCATCAAACCTACTTATTTGTTCATCTAACGCTCAACAAGTTCATGCTGTCACCTTTCTTCTGCATTGTATTACCGACTGCGGCTGTTCACTTGAGGCGTTTGAATGCATTACGTAACTCTCAAGTGTTCAAGTTGTTTATTTTTATTTACGTACCCCCTACATCAATTTGCATACCCCACTTTGAGAACCTATACTTTAAATCCACTTTAAAGTCTTAAAATTAAATTGAGAGACATACTGTCCATTGTTGTGTTGTTCCCAGACGGAGCGGCAGGTGTCCCGGTGGTTCCTGCAGTGTCTGAGAGAGCAGTCGCTGCTACTGGAGATCATCTTTTTGTACTACGCCTACTTCGAGATGAGCCCGGCCGACCTGCTGGCCTTCACCAAAATGTTCAAGGAGCAGGGCTTTGGTTTGCGGCAAACCAACCGACACCTGGTAGACAAGAGCATGGACGCGCTCGTGGACAGGATCGGGTGAGGAGAACTTTGTCTGCCCTTGAAATGCTCACAGAATGTCCTCAAAGTCACTTTGAGCACACGCCATGCGTCACCGTTTTTTTTCCCTCCAATATGCAGATATCTTAGCTCTCTCATCTTGGTGGAGGGCATGGACATAGATTTCCTTCACAAGTGTGCATTGGAGGACTGCACAGAGCAGCATCAGTTCTCCAATGTTCCTGACATTGTCAAGGTTTGACCCGCGTCAAGAAAAAAAAAAAGCTTTGTTTTATTTACTTACAAGGTGTACCTATTACATACAGCCCTTGTTGGATTGTGCAGTTGTGGCCACCATTAACTTTTTTTTTTTTTTTTCCCCTGTTTCACCCAGGAGATGGACCAACTGCTGTTGACCTTCGGGGACCTCCCTCATCATGGCCCGGTGCTGCTGGCCTGGGTGCTGCTGAGGCACACGCTGAGACCTGACGAATCCAACCCTGTCATCAGGAGGATCGGTAGCACCGCCTTGCAGCTGGAGGTCTTCAAGTACCTTGCCGCCATGCTGAAAGGCCTCGGAGTCTCGGGGAACAATGTAAGATGGTGTAGAAATCAGGGCCATCAAACTTGTTTTCACTGTGGGCCACATTGCATTAATGGTTGCTCTCAGTGGGGTGCCAGTAGCCATACATAGCCACGTTTCTTTCAAAAATTAATAATTTTGTGATTTAATACCTTCTGTCAAGCATAAAAATGACTAAATTTACAAATACAAAGCCAAATAAGCGTTCTAATTGTGATTGTAGTATTCCACATTTGCCACTAGGTGTCAGATATTTTTCAGTGAGACAAGCATGAGACCTGTTCTCCAGAGCAAGCATTTATTGCAGGTTTAAATTACCTTGCAACAGACACAATAATAAAAAACTAATAATCATAATAACACGGCTTACTGTTGCAACCATAACCCACAACTAGCTAAAACTCAACTCTGAACATCCCACATCACTTTGTGTCTTTCAGACATCCGTTCGCCCAGCACTAAGGTCCCCTAGGGATCACATTTACTGTGACACATGAGCAGGAGTTTTGTTTGTTGACTCTTTATTAAGTCTATTATATTGGGTACTACGAGTGTAAAGCCATTATGTTGATCAGACAATAGCCAGCGTGTGAGTCTGTCCTTATTAATGTCTTTGTGTTCTGTGTTCTGATTTTATCTACTTTATTGGGTAAAACAAATGTAAATGTAGGGGTGTTAATTCATGCCTAGAGGACTCTAATATTGTTAAACCACAGTTGGAACAAGTTTTCTGTGCCAAAACTATGAAAATATTGAATGTATTAATATCCCACTTTGCAGAAGTGCACTTGTTGTTGTCATAACTATCGTATAATTTAAATTAAAATTAAAAACTTGCATGCATTACAAGTTTTACAAATAAAATGCAAACAATACAAACTGTCAACTGTTCTTCTGGGACCTCCCATGAAGAAGGGCAGAAAGACCATTGGACGTTTCTTTAAAGCAGAACAAGACAGCGAGGAGTCTAACAACAATACTTTTCTATTAAAATGATTTCTTGGAATGAAAAACACTGAACATGGTGCATGTGTGTGCAAAGATCTAAGCGACAGTGTTTCCAGAATGGTGCATCCCTTGTCTTTAGTTGGATTTTATTGTTTGTTTTTTCATCACAGTGCACAGCAAGCACCGCCAAGATGTGCGTTTACGGCCTTCTGTCGTTTGTCATCACATCGTTTGAAGAGGAAAGCCTCCAGACTGGCAGCGCCGGGTCGCAGAGCTCCTACCTGATTGATGCCGCGTGCGAGGTCCTCTCCGCTCCTAGTCTGGCTGAAGTCTTCTGGGAGTTGGTGAGAAACTGCTAGCACATGAATGTCCTGGAAATAATTTAAGTATTTTCTCCTTGTTTGTTTGGATGTTATTACAGAAACCCAACATGGGATTGGGAGTGATCCTGGACAGCGCCGTGGGGATGTTCCCACACAAGATCGGACCTCTTTTGCAGCTCCTCACCGCACTCCTGTCCAACAAGTCCACCGTTAAGAAGGTAAACTGACCCACTAGCGTGGAAAAGATGCTCCGATCAAGTATTTCATCAGCTCCTTTGTGACAGGTATACAACTTTTTGGATAAGATGTCCTTCTACACGCAAGCTTACAAACATAAACCAAACGACATCATCGCCAAGGAGGATGAGACTCTGTGGAGGAGGCAGACTCCAAAACTCCTCTACCCACTTGGTTAGTATCTTTTTTTTCACCCCTTTCTGTTAATATGAATTTAGATTAGAGGGGTACCATAATTGTATGAGGAATTATGAAGTAATACCGAAAACTGAGATTCCATGTACTGTGCTGGTGAGAAAATCTAGGGCTGCTTTTTTCTCCTGCATGTGTCTAACAGCCTGTCGTAACTTCCCCTGAGCTCACTTATAAACAGACTTTCACTCTTTCAGCTGAAGACCTTTCATGTGCTAGTTGCACCAAATGTTCTGTGATGAGAAGGGGGAAAAACATAACGCTTCAACACATCAAACCTTAACATCCACCTCATCGCTATGATGTACGGGACCTGTTCCTGTCTCCGCAGCATTTGAAAAGTATAAAAGGTTTGCCAGAGACAACCCAAGGGCTAAAAAGCAATCTGAAACTTGATCCCCAATGGCTGGCTTTTATTATTTTATAATTATTTATATCAACAAACCTAATCATCATAACATGGACTACTCAACTCTGAATTCATGAAGTCATTTCCTGTTCTCACACCTGGAAGACATTTATTGACTTTGATAAGTTGTCGGTATTGGTTCGAGAGAGAATCGTGCATTCCTCATTTAGACCATCAGTATTCCAAAGAGGTCACATGATAGAACGAGTGTTTTGTTTCCCTCCTTCAAGGTGCTGGGCAGACCAACCTCTGGATGCCGCTTGGAATTCTAGGTCAGGTGATGATTGGCGGTGATCAGGGCTACATAGTGCGCTGGGACTACTCGTACAGCTCCTGGACTTTGTTTACGTGTGAAGTGGAGATGCTGCTCCATGTTGTCTCCACTGCAGGTAAACTGCACCTCAACATTGCCTAAACTCTGCTGTCTGCTCATTGCTTTTTTCTGCCATTTCTACCGTGACTTCCCATGTGTGTAGACGTCTTAGCACACTGTGCACGTGTCAAACCTATCCTGGACCTGGTCCACAAGATAATCAGCACAGACTGGACTGTGTCGGACTGTCTGCTGCCTCTCACCTCGCGCATCTACATGTTGTTGCAGAGGTAAAACACACACGATCTATGACAAGTGCTCAGTTCAATGTTTACTTGTGGTGGCCCACCACAAATAGATTTGGCGCTACTTGGTCACCCTTTCTCATACATCTAAATGTACTCACTTCTGGCTCTGAACATATACTAATTATGACATAATTACTCCACAAGTAGAATGCAGTCCTGTGGGAAACGCTGCCGTTTACATTTAATGCTAATCGTCTGGCAGGTTAACGTCAGTCATCAACCCTCCGGTGGACGTGATTGCCTCCTGCATCAACTGCCTGTCGGTGCTGGCCGCCAGGATGCCTGGGAAGGTGCTAGTGCGTCAAGAGATGCAGGTTTTGTGCATAGGCGTCACCCTCACTTTGGTGGCTTTGCACTTTCAGGTGTGGTCCAGTCTGCAGCGCACGGGCTTCCTCCCCTTTGCCTCCAACCCTCTGACCAGTATGGCCCAGTGTATCAGGTGACCTGAGTTCTCTCTCTCGCTCTCATATTATTATTTATTATTAATTCATGTTTTCTACTTAGTGCGGAGGGCATGAAAGCCGGTAACTATGGCAACCTGCTGGTCCAGATTGAGCAGCCCAAGGGGGAATACGCTGTGACCATGGCTTTCCTCAGGCTCGTCACTACCCTGGTCAAGGTGAGTAATGTTGATGTACTTAGTGTTTCATGGCTGTTAATGAGTTGTGATGCCTTCAGGGCCAGCTGGGCAGCACTCAGAACAAAGGTTTGATCCCGTGCGTGCTGCTAGTCCTAAAGGAGATGCTGCCCACCTACCATAAGTGGCGCTACAACACGTATGGCGTCAGAGAGCGGATCGGTCAGTTCCACACAGAGCGTGCTACTTACTTTTCTACCCATCAAGCTGTGAAATGACCCTTTTGTTTCTGCAGGTTGTCTCATTTTAGAGCTCATCCATGCAATCCTCAATCTGAGTCCAGAGGGAGAAGATCAGGGCAGGTATGGCGCTTGTACACGGCGTGTGCAAATCCGTTGCCTCACGTGATCACCCCTTTGCTTCTCTTCCTGCAGCACCCCCACCTTGCAGTCGCTGTGCATTTACAGCCTGGCCAACACTGAGGCTGGGCAGGCTGTGGTCAACATCATGGGGGTTGGCGTGGACAAGATAGATGTAGTTCTGGCCGCACAGCCCAGCAGGTGAAGCCCTCCAGAACACCTGGGTGCTCAGCGACTCATTCAGACTTTGTGCTCTCTGCTCAGCTGCGGCTCCGAGGGTCCGGGTCACATCCTGATCCAGACGGTCAAGCTGGCCTTCTCGGTCACCAACAACGCCATCCGCCTGAAGCCGCCCTCTGATGCCGTGTCCCCCTTGGAGCAAGCCCTGACGCAGCACGGCGGCCATGGCAACAACCTGGTGGTGGTCCTGGCCAAGTACATCTACCACAAACATGACCCCGCGCTGCCGCGCCTCGCCATCCAGCTCCTTAAGCGCCTCGCCACGGTAAGCCCGGTTGGAGCCGTGCCCTCCATGTCAACGTGATGACTCACCGGCGCTCTCGCCGCTAGGTCGCCCCCATGTCCGTCTACGCCTGCCTCGGCAGCGACGCGGCCGCCATCCGTGATGCCTTCCTCACACGCCTGCAGAGCAAGACGGAAGACATGAGGATCAAGGTCATGATTTTGGAGTTTCTGACTGTTGCCGTGGAAACTCAGCCGGGCCTCATTGAGCTCTTTCTCAACCTGGAGGTGAAAAATGGCAGTGACGGGTCAAAGGTGAGCGCTGTGGAGGTAAATGAGACAAACTTTCACCTTGAACTTTCCACTGAATTCATTCTCTAACTGCCGTGCAGGAGTTCCTGCTGGGCGAGTGGAGCTGCCTTCACGTGGTGCTCGACCTCATCGACTCCAAGCAGCAGGGCAAGTACTGGTGCCCCCCGCTGCTCCATCGCGCTGCCCTGGCCTTCCTCCTCGCGCTGTGGCAGGACCGCCGTGACAGCGCCATCTCTGTCCTACGCACCAAGTAAGACACACGGCTCCTCGCAGACTTCTGAGCTTGATGATGAAACGTGGAGTCATGTAACTTTTCCTCCCCCACACAGAGACAGGTTTTGGGAGAACCTAACCACGCCCCTTTTTGGAACCCTGGAGCCACCTTCAGACACCACTGAGGTGTGCATACATGTTGGTTTACACACACAAAACGTTGAGATGACAAACAGAATCTTTCCCTGCAGCCTTGTGTTCTGGAAACCTGCGCCTTTATCATGAAAATTGTGGGCCTGGAGATTTTCTACGTTCACAGGTAAACGTTTGAATGCCTGCCCTGGTTGGCCGCCAGGGCGGCACCAATGAGCAAGTAGTTGTCAGTTTGGGTTTTGTAGTACTTATTGCACATACATACAACAGCAGCTCCTTGGAGGCGTCCCTGAAAGACGGCCTACAGAAGTTCTCCAACGCGCGGCGCTACGAGTGCTGGTCGCAGTACGTCAAGTCACTGGTGTGCCACGTGGCAGCCATGGAGGACAAGGGCATGTGCTACTTCCCCGAGCAGACCCACATGCTCATCCTGGCCTGGCGCATGCTGCTCATTCTCGCCACCAGTCACGTACGTGCAATAGGAGGAGGAGGATGGTGTGTACCCATGGTGATCCAAAGCGGTGTTGTCTTTTTTTTTTTTTTTTCTTTAGTCTGATGTGATGCAGCTGTCTGAGAACCAAACCAAGCTGAAGCTTTTTATGGACGTGCTGGACGCCACCAAAGCTGCTGTGAGTTTCTCCTCTTCCTCCTCCTCCTGTTTTTCTCTCCTTTCTAATACCACACCCACATTCTGTTCCCTTCAGCTGACTAGACCAATGTCTGTGTCGTGTCTTCGCCTCGGCTCCATGACGGCCACGCTGCTCCTTGTCCTTCTCAAACGCTGGAGAAGGTGAGCGCTCTTTTCTTATTGGCAAATAACAAACGACCACTCACGTCATTGTTGTTGTTCTTCAGCGTGGTGGCCGCCGCCCCCGACATCCTTTCCCCGCTCTCCCTCATCCTGGAGTGTGTCCTGCAAGCCGACCAGCAGATGATGGAGAGGACCAAAGCCAAGATACTGTCTGCACTCATTTCTGTGCTGCAGATCCAAGGACTTAACGGTAATAGAGGCTTTATTGACCTGTCAGTCATTCTAGTTGTCATGGTTACATCTGGAGACCTGTGTGTCAATCAGGCGGTGAGATTTCCCAGCTTCCCCAGCTGCTGTCTTCAGTGTGTGAGACTGTCAAAGACGAGGCCTTGGTGCTCATCGACAACACGCGTCACATCCAACGCTCGTTAGAGCCCCCAGAGGATGAGGACAGCATGGAGACGGACGTTCCTCGTGATCTCCAGAAGGACCAGCGAGATGGGGTGCGTCTCTCCTCGTAAAGTCCCACCTTTTTTTTTTGTCTTTAATTTCCAACTTCATGGTTGCTTCTCAGGTGTGCGTGCTGGCACTCCACCTGGCCAAGGAGCTGTGTCGCACTGACGAGGACGGTGAGCACTGGGTGGCCGTGATGAGGAATGTCCCGTTGCTGCCGTCTGTTCTGAGCGCCATGGAGCTCAGCCTGCGGTCCAAACAGAACCTCTACTTCACCGAGGCGGCGCTGCACCTTCTCCTCACCCTGGCGCGCACGCCTCAGGGAGCGGCGGCGGTTGCGGGAGCAGGCATCATCCAGACCACATGTCTTCCTCTTCTCAACATCTATGAAGGCTCAGCCAATGGAACCTCACAGGCAGGAGGAACTTCTAACTCATCTTGCACATCACTGACACTGCGGGAGTCTTAACTGCTGTGTTTCGAAGCAGAGTTTCACCCGCAAGTCTCAGGACTCGGCGTGCTGGCCCGGCGTCTACCGTCTGTGCATGTCCTTGATGGAAAGTCTCCTCAAGACGCTGCGCTACAACTTCATCAACGAGGCCCTCGACTTTGTCGGCGTGCACCAGGAGCGCATCCTGCAGGTGCGTTCCGCACGCCCAAAACACCACCTGCTGCACAGGGGCCCAATCTAAGACCCAGGCGTCATTTCCAGTCCATTGACCACCAGCACATTCTAAAAATAGAATTCATCAAGAAAAAGCAGCAGCAGCAAAAATGGAAACGTCTGCAGTAATTTTTACAAGAATTAAGAATATTAGGAGAAAAACGTTAGTGTAATATTGTGAGGGACAATACAATCATTTTCATCGCATTTTTGTTAAAAATGAAGTTATGTTACGAAAAGGAAACTTACCAAGATTATTTAAGAAGAAAGTTTACATTTAAAGTTGCAATATCAAACAACAGTAAAAGTTGTTTGATATTGTTTGATTAAAGTAAAGTTTTTAAATTTTTTGGAAAATTAAGTTGTAGAAATTAGTATTTTCAAGTTAAAATATTATGGGAATTAAGTCAAAATTAATTAGCTGTGTTAATGAGAAGTGAACATTTAGGAGAACAAAGTCTGAAAATATTTAGAAAAGCAGTACTTTTACGATAATGTCAAAATATTAAGAGCAGTTGTATTCCAACAAAAAAGTTTTATATTAGCTCGTAATGTTTTTAAGAAAAAACTTGTTATATACTGTAGTGTTCAAAGTAATGTGACTCACCAGACGAATCACTGTTATTATATTTGCATTGCTACACGACAAACAAGTTAGCAGTAGGTGCAGTAGATTCTCAGAAAACAAACAAGACCCAGCATGCATGATATGCACGCTTTCACGGCTGTGCAACTGGGCAATTAGTTGAAAGGGGTGTGTTCAAAAAAATAGCAATGTCTGCCGTTGACTTTCCAAACACAAAACTATTTTGTAAAAACTTTTGTTTCTAGGATTTTGCAATTCTGTGAATCACTAAACTAATTTTAGTTTTTTTATAACTGCTTTTATAACTGCATTTATTGGTTTTGCTTCACAAACAGCATTTTCTTCTCCATTGGGTTAAGGTCCGTGGATTGAACTGGCCACTCCATAACATGAATTTTGTTGGTTTGGAACCAAGATTGTGATGGTTTACTAGTTTGTTTGGGGTGATTGTCTTGTTGAAACAGCCATTTCAAGGGCATGTCCTCTTCAGCATAAGGCAACATGACCTCTTCAAGTATTTTGACATATGCAAACTGATCCATGATCCCTGCTATGGGACAAATAGACCCAACTCCGTAGTAGGAGAAACATGCCCATATCATGGTGCTTCACTGTCTTCACTGTGTACTGTGGCCTGAATTCAGAGATTGGGGGTCGTCTCACAAACTGTCTGGATGTGTTCTTTGGCAAATTGTAACTTCTTCTGCATATGCCTTTTATTTATTTAAAAAAAAAATTTTTTTACGAGAGACTTCGCAGGGGATTTTTGTACATAGATTAGCTTCTCATAGACCTCTTCCATCACAGTACTTACAGGTAACTCCAGACTGTCTTTGATCACCCTGGAGCTGATCATTGGCTGAGCCTTTGCCATTCTGGTTATTCTTCCATCCATTTTGATAGTTGTCTGCTGTTTTCTGCCACGTGTCTCTGGTTTTGCGCTCCATTTTAAGCCATTGGAGCTCATTTGAGCTGAACAGCCACAGATCTTTTGCACCTCTTCATTAGTTTGCCCCAATCAAATCAACTTTGTAGTCCAAGTATGCTGTTCTTCTGAACAATGTCTTCAACAACCCATTTTCCGCAGGCTGTCAAAGAGAAAAGCATGTTCAACAAGGGCTGGTTTCATCCTTAAATGGGGACCACCAGATTCCCACCTGATTTTTCACTACATTGATCACTGATTGAATGCTATGCTGCTATTTTTTTTTTAACACACCCCTATCAACTAATTGCCCAATTGAACAGCCTTAAGAGCGTGCATTTCATGAATGCTGGGTCTTGTTTGTTTTTTGAGAATCTACTGCACCTACTGGTAACCTGTTTGCCATGTAGCAATAAAAATATACTAATAATTCATTCATCTGGTTAGTCAGATTGGACTGCTATTATTGAACAAAACTGTAGATAAGAAAACTTCAACAAAACCTTGTAAAAATGGGAAAATCAGCAGTAATTTTACAAGAGTAAAGCCAAAACATTGGGATAAAAAAAGTAAACGTCATAATACTATTGGGGGGGGGGGAAGACATCCCAGTTTTAAAGTTGAAATATTTTTTAAAAGCTTTTATTTTTAAAGTCATTTTATGAAAAACGAGCAACACCACACGGTTGTCATTTTTGGAAAAGGAGTTTGAGGCAAAAGTTATATTGTGGGAATAAAATCTCAATATTTTATGAAAAGAACATTTAGGAAGATTATTTTTAAAAAGTAAAAAATATTTGGAAGAGCGTGTTCAAAAAAACCCTCCAGCTGTTGTGTTGCTCTTTGTTTAGTGTTTGAACGCTGTGAGAACAGTTCAGAGTCTGGCCTGTCTGGACGAGGCCGACCACACCGTCGGCTTCCTGCTGCAGCTCTCCAGCTTTTGCAGCGAGTGGCAATTCCACCTGCCCAAACTGCTCCACGACGTGCAGGCAAGTAAATATATTTCATCCATGTCGTATTCATATTTATTACAACAAAAATATTTCAATATATTATTATCGTTTTGGCTCCAAATTATTTAAAACAAAAATTTGATGTCCGGGCTTCCCCAGATTACAAATGTGGGCCCCAGCTGAGTAGAAATATTCATGTATTGTCATAAATGTCATAACAGTCGCATCGCACTTCACACATTGTTTTTTTTTTAATACATTAAAAAATCAATGTTTTGTGGTTGACTACAAATTATTAGGAAATATTCATGTATTGTCATAAATGTCATAACAGTCGCATCGCACTTCACACATTGTTTTTTTTTTAATACATTAAAAAATCAATGTTTTGTGGTTGACTACAAATTATTAGCCCAAAAATTTGTCTGGTTAAGCAAATGACATATTTGGCCTGAATTTAGCATTTGCAGGAACATTATAAAAGACACTGAGTAGTATGCTACACTGGCCACTAGGTGTCAGTAATGGTACATTATCAACCACACAATGTATTAATGCTGGTGTGTGTCTATTCTATGTCTTATTTTCTGTTATGTCTACTATACGTTATTGGGTAATGCCAGTGTAAAGGCGACTATAGGGAGGGGTGTTATTTCATGTCTACAGGGCTCTAATGATTAAACCCGTATTTAGATGGTTGCAAACAAGTTTTCTATGCTCTTTGAAAAGATCCTATTTTGCAGAAATTCACTTACGTCAGGAAACAATTAATCGCGATAAAAGTGATTGCGGTTTGAATGTATTTGTCTATATTTTGATGAATTCAAAACCAAAGATCTGCTACTAATAAACGCCCCAAGTTGAAGACGCCACCATGTGAGGACGTAAAGTGTTGTCTTGTTGTGCACGCAGGTGAACTTGTGCTACCTGTGTCAGACGTGCACGTACCTGCTGCACAGCAAGAAGATGCTGCACCACTACCTTCAGGTCACACCCGCACCGTCGAATAAGTATCGGTAGGAACATGTGAAGCAAATACTCATTCACTGTTGTTCTTGCTTCAGGCTAAGAATGGGGAGTCTTTGCCCCCCGCATCACTCCCCAGGACACAGCGCCTCCCGCAGACGCCTTCCAAGGAGGCTGCGGCAGCGGTGGGCCAAGGGGAGAGGGAGGAGGTGGAGCAAAAGGCGCTGCTGGCTGTGCAGTGTAGCCTCTTGAAGATCCTCAGCAAGACGTTGGCCAGCCTGCAGCACTTCACACCAGACTGCTGCCAGATCCTCCTGGACCAGGTCTGACCCATCAAGCCCCGCCCACTTTTTCATGTTGACACAAAAGTAAATATCTGTCTGCGCAGTGCATGGACCTGGCCGAGTACAGGACCTTGTTTGTTCTCAGCTTCACCACGCCAGCCTTCGACCCCGATGTGGCCCCTTCGTTTGGGACCCTTCTGGCCACCATCAACGTGGCTCTGAGCATGCTCAGCGAGGTACTGCCTGGTTCAGTATTGTTTTAATCAGCCTTTGGCAGACGGAAGAAATTAAATAATTTCTAAAAAAGCCTGAAATGTTAATACTAGTAATGAAAAATGACATAGCGTTGTTTTTTGTTTTGTTTTTTTTAAATATACAGATCAGTCTCAAACGGGAATAAAAAGCCAATTAAAACTGATTGCCAACCCGGAATGTTTGAGGTTTTCTATTTGGCTGTAAATTGTCAATCATCAAAAATGAAAATACAATTCTTTTTTAAAAACATTTAGTTACTATGATAAGTACATGTGTATATTTATATGTATCTATGTGCATGTGTGTGTGTGTATACATATGTATGTACAGTATATTTGTGTTGCACAGATGGAGAAGAAGAAAGAAAGTTCCCTGAGCATTGTCTCCCTTGCCTCTTTAGAGGAGATCCAAGCACTCAAGTAAGAATATTTTCGCAGCATTTTTCATGTACGAAAATACGTCAATATTTCGTCTTCTTGTTGACTAGGTCTTTGCTGATGTTCACCATGGAGAACTGTTTCTACGTGCTCATATCTCAGGCCGTGCGCTGTCTCAAAGACGCCGCCATCCTTCCTCGAGACAAACAGCGACTCAAACAGGAGCTCAGCTCTGAACTGGTCAGTACCAAAGTTCACATACATAAAAATGTCTTTTTTCAACAACATGCTAATAAATTGCATTTTCCCATCCATTAATTTTGTGTGGCAGGCCACCCTCAAAACCTTTGTATCACCACAGATACCTTGTAGTCCTAATTTCTAATCCTAATCCTCTTTAGAGCACGCTCCTGTCCAGCCTGTCCCGCCACTTCCGCAGGGGCTCGCCGTCATCCCCTGCCAGCGGGATCCTGCCGTGCACGCAGGCCAAGCCGCTCACGCCGGGGTCCCGGGGCATCCATGAAGGTCAGGAGCCGTTCATTCAGCTCGTGCAGGCCTTTGTCAGGCTGGTGCAAAGATAGTAACTTTTTTTTTACCATGCCAAAAAGAAGAGCTAAGTGTCTTGACCTTTCATTTTGCCAGAAAGCAAAGTGTTCACTGCCTGTAGGTTTGTGTGTGTGTTTGTAAGGCCTAGTTTTATAGGTCAGTGGAACATTAGCAAACTGACACATTTCACATCTGTCCATTCAGAGTAATAACTTTGTAAATCTATAAACAAAAAGTTTTTTTACAGCAGTGAAGCAGCTAAAAAACATTTGTACTTTAAACATGTCAATGATAATAAAGGAATGTTTCTGAATGCATGTTTGTCTTTTACTGCATTTTTCCTTAGGCACACATGCTACATTAGTCATAAAAATACAGTCCTTAGTCTCTATATGTATCTTTTTTTTTTTAACAAAAACACTATGTACACATAAAAGGCATTAAAAGAAAACGTACAAGTTAAGTACCTGAAACTCAAAGTGGGTTTTGTGCAATTTAAGTACAAAAAAGGTGACAGTCTGACAGCAGGAAATCTCACTGCTCATCTGAGGAGTCCGAGTGTCTTCTGGAATAATCTCCTATGCCTTCTACTGGCCATTCACAGGTACCTCCTGAAACAGAAACATTGGCTTAAAACACATGCAGAGATGCATATATGCATGCTTGCATGTAACATCTTGTTGACTGCAAGGCAGAGTTTGCATTCCGGAAACAGACTGGCATCATCAAGACTTAAAGGATGCGTGTGCACGTCTATTCCTTCAAGATGTCGCGGCCAAGGTGCATGACCAAGCATATGCTGCCACGACGCGTGATGGCAGAGTAGCTTCATGCAAACACCAAATCATCACCACCATCATGGCCATGCGTTAACATCACGCTCACTGACCTGCTGCTCTTCTAGGGCCAAAGAGGTAAGAGTGATTTTTCTAACGTTACGTCACAGAGGATGAAACAAAAGAAAAAGTAATTTCATTTTTCAAATGCACTACTTGTGACTTTCTTCTGCCGTGTGGACAACTCACCTCTAAATTGCCACGGGCCTTCTTCAACACGCCGTGTGTGAGCGACACTGCATGAGGAAAACAGTCAGTTCTTGTTTTGGCAAAGGTAAAACTCACATTTAAGACACGAAGGTAGCACCAAATAAATAGTCAAAAGTTTAAAGCACATATCCCACACAACACACTCAACAGCCATGATCACACCTATACTCATAAATGAGATATTAAATGTACATTATATTTCAAAATAGAACACCAGGTTAACTAAGGCTTAAAAACGTGAGGTATTGTCGCACATTCACAAACCAAAAGGTTCTGTTTCTTGTCCACATACAACAGTCTTAAGTTTTAGAAAATGTAAACAATGCGTTTAAAGATACTGAATAGAATTATGCAAATTAAACAATGAGATCTTGCTGACAGGAGATCAAGTACTTATTTCCTTCATGGAAATGTTAATTTATAACTCTTTTTGAAAATGTTCTGGATTTTTTTGGTCATTGTTGTCTCAGTGTTCAAATAAAGCTACCATTGAAATTATAGACTGATAATTTCTTTGTTAGTGGGCAAACTTACAAAATCAGCTGGGGTTCAAATAGTTCTTTCCCTCTCTGTGTACTGCTCCATTCCCATTCGCATAGACACACAGGCATATGATTATGATATTAAAAACACGGGAGAATAATCTTGCTGCTTACGTTGGTCGATGATGACTCTCTCCATGCCTTCTTTGAGCTGATTGGTGGTTCGCAGGCGCTTGACGGCGCCGCTCAGCATCCTCTCCTGCTGCGACAGTCGACTTTTCAGTCGCGCGATCTCGTTCTTCAGCAGCTCGTCCTGGCAGGCAGACGGATCAGACGATCAGCGCGGATCCACCGGCGCTTAACGAGATGGGGTGCGTTTGTGTGCTACCTGCTGGTTGTTGGCGGCGCCGCCCGCTGTGATACCAGCTGGCAGAGAGACCCTCCATACTAGTTTCAGTAGTCGGCCAGCCTCCTCCAGCACCTGCTGCATGGTGCCCACGCTGCCGGATAACTTGCTCACATGCTGACCATCTATCATCTGAGACGTAGATGTTAGCGCTCCCGACAAGATGGCCAAACAAGATGGGGCCTGAGGTTGGCGTACCTTGTTGGTCCGGCACTCCTGCAGCTGCGCGTCCATGCTGCGTGACAGCTTGCGGCCTTCTGAAATGTGCTTACGCAGGGCTCTGTAGTCCTCCACAAGCGCCAAAATGTGGCGCCCGTTAGGGTTAGCCCACAGGCGGTGGCCCGGCACCAGGCGGGAGGGCCCGCCCGTGCCACTCTCACCCGAGCTGCTGTCGCCTCTGTCCACGTCAGAAGGCGCTTGACGATTGGCATCTGAGGAGAAGATTCGGCATGAGTGAGACACGCCCTTTAGGCGCTCTGGAATGTCCAACTCAAGCGAGGTGGTCTCACCGTGGAGGCCGCCGCTGACCTCCTCACGACCCGGTGATCTGCTCCCTTCATCTGCATGCACATCGGCAAACACTCCAAGTCACATGACAAGAACAACAATCAGGCAGTCGTTCACACCTGTGGAGGACATCATGTAGTTGATGTTGATGGTGTCGGGGCGTGCCGCGCCTCGCTGGAGCTCCTCCTCCAGCTTGTGACGGAGCAACGTGTTGGTCTCGATGCTCCGCTCCAGCTGAAGCCTCAGGTGGCGGATCTCCGACAGCAGCTCCCCCAGGTCCACTGAGCCCGAGGTAGGGGCCTCCCAGGTCACACCGCTGGGTTCTGAGGGGGTGGGGCGGTACTGTCACACGTGTGTCTCCTCTTAAGTACATACTATTAAGTGACTACACATTAGTAGTGTACAGTTATTAATACTATGTAGTACACACTTGGTAAAATGCTCTAGCTAGTACGCCCATGACTAAAATCCAAGTGCATACTACTAAGGGTACACTGCTAAAGACCTAGCTTAGTAGTACCCTCACAACTAAACTACTTATGAGGCAAGCTGTACACACACACTACTAACCCACTACTGTACGTCCTTAGTAGTACACACACTACTACACTAGATCTTTTTAGCGTGCCTGCTAAGGTCTACAGTCCATACGAGTGGTTCCCAAAGTATTCACAGTAAGATGTGACGTGAAGCCATGTACACTTACTCCTGCACACGCCAACAACACACATTATATTCATGAACTTGAAATATTGAACATGATTCATTGATGAATTGATTTTATAGTCCTATTTTGCATGCTGACGTTTCATGAGCAGATAAGTACCACAGATTAGTAACATTCGACTTATATTTTAGAAATATTGAACATGGTTAATTGGCTAATTCATTTCATAATAATTCAGGGTCAAAATGTGTATTTTGCGTGGTTACATTTTGATAAAGTATCACATGAGCACTTCATAAATAGATAAGTCATCATATTTTGGCATCCTTCCCTTAGAATGGGTGGAACGTCATGCGCACTCCCAACCGAGTGTTTGGCGCTAATACTTTTTATTACTACTGTTTATTCACGTACCCGTTAGCATGTATGCACCACTAAACTATGTAGTTAGCTGTGGTATATGTCTATACTACCTAGTATGTACACTACACACTACTGCTGCATGTCCTTAATAATACACAGGGCTGTCAATCAATTAAAATATTGAGATTAATCGCATCTGAATCACATTTAATCAGAGAAATAAGTTGTATCGCTAAAAAGTAGGGATGTATATGACTGTGGGAAATGATTCCGTTGGAACTTACAATCACTACATGGCATTTTATATTTATACAGTATTTATATAGTACTGAAGCACGTTTTCAAAGGGATCAAATACTTATTTCCTTCATGGAAATGCAAATTCATTTATAACTCTTTTTGAAACGCATTTTTCTGGATTTTTTTTGTCATTGTTGTCTCTCAGTGTTCAAATAAACTTACCATTGAAATTATAAACTGATCATTTCTTTGTTAGTGGGCAAACTTACACAATCAGCTGGGGTTCAAATAGTTTTTCCCTCACTGTATGTAGTAGGTACACTAACACCGCTTAACATACTACGCAGTATGTGCATACATGTAGTAGGTACACTAACACCGCTTAACATACTACGCAGTATGTGCATACATGTAGTAGGTACACTAACACCGCTTAACATAGGCCGCGTTTTATGTCCCGGGACATAAAACGCTAATTGCTAATTGCGATAAAGTCTGGATCTCCTTGGGCATCGTCAGCATGCACGCTCACATCCAATCAGCATTATGGGAAAAATGGTCATAGTTTACTAATGTGAATGCTGTTCATCGTGTTAGTTTACTGCCATTTCAAACGTACGTGCAGCGTCGCTCTTCATCTTCTCGTGGACCTGCAGCTCCACGCGCAGTGACTGCAGGAGGTGCTGCGAGTCGCTCAGCTGCTGCCGGTGGAGCTTCACCTGGTTCTGTAGACTGGACGAGAAGACACGTATGTCATGAAAATGGAGAGAACAATGAGTGAGGGAAAGGAGGAGTGAAACGCTAAACTGGTCTCTTGGTTTCACGTTTCAGGCTGGCTTCACTGTCTCATTAGGAAAGGGGTCACTCTCTGACACACACAGATGGCCACAATGCGTGCTTGTGTTTAAAGGAGCTGCACTAATGCGTGGCGTCATGGCAACATCATACCTGCTCAGCTGCTCCTGGCTGGCATGCAGCAACTCCTGAAGACGAGCGTTCTCTCGGCCGCTGAGCTCCAGCCGCTCCTGCAGCCGCTGGTTCTCCTGGCCGAGGACCTCGCACTCGTTCCTGCTCTGCTCCAATTTGGCCGTGCGCCTCGCCAGGCTCTCCTGCAGCCTGTCGCTCTCCTTATGCTTGTCTGGAAGAGATGGCGAGGCGATGGCGTGCACGTCTGTGCAAGATGCCAAATGTTCTTGTGATACCTTTACACTCCAGGTGGAGCTGCTCCTTCAGCGCTTGGTTCTGACCCCAAAGGAAGCGCACCTCGTTGACCAGCTGGCTCTGCTCCTCGTTCCCGTGGATGAAGATGTTGGTGGCTGCTGTTCGCACGCACACAACCACCAATGAGCTAACAGGTTCAGAACCAGCATCCGTGAGCGAGCGAGAGAAGTCACCTGGGTCTTTCTCCACCTCGGCAAGCTTCTTCTCAAGCTGCTCCCTCAGGCGGTCGTTGGTGGAGATGCTCTCCTCCAGACGCTGTCTCAATGCTCGGATCTCCTGCAGATGTTCTGTCAGCAGGTCTGATTGGACAAGGAGTTAGAGGCTGACTAGTTTCCTAAAACACGTAACCTCAGCCTCTCCTGTATGTTCCTACCTGAATTGACGGCGCTCAAATGTGCCGAAGCTTTTGTTTGCGACTCCACCTCCTCATCCAGCTCCTGGTCTCGGTCCTGTGGATGGGCCATGAGGGAGTGGTGCAGGTCTAGTTCACTGCGCAGGGTGGCGTTGAGCTGCTCGCTGCTCCTCAGCTGCTCCTGCAAGCGTCCGTTCTCCCTCTGCAGCCTCAGCAGTCTGCTTCCTGCTTCCTGCTCCCCGCCCACCTCAGCTCCTCCCCCTGCCAGGACGCCGAGGCCTGAAGCATCTCCGGCACGCCACTCGTCTGCACGTGAAGACAGCAGTCAATGAGGAAGGGTCCAACAAGCTACAAGTTTCTCTTCTGACAGAACCGGATAGCCACTGAATAATGCAAGTCAAAGTGGGGGGCAGAAACCTGACGCGGCACGGGACGCCTCACCGCACAAAAATGGCGCTGAGTGGAAAAGAAGTGCCGGTACAAAAGCCTGGGCTGGGTGGCGTACCACCACTTCCATATCACGCTCACATAGAACTTTTCTTGATTGACTGATTGACTTTATTTCAAACACACCCAGGGTCCACTTGAAGTGCCTCACATCACAATTCCACACGTTCGAAAAGGAGCAGGAAGAAGCAGAGCTTATCGATCCTACCCCCACCACATCTCACATCAATTACTAGTACACATATTCACTTCCTGTATTCAAGATGCACCAATTCAATGTTAACTTATTCTCTTCAGTCAAAACAATAAATTAATATTAGCATTGGAGAGGAAAAAAAAGTAATAAAAATACCAGAAACCGAAAACCAAGTACTATAAAGCAGTACCCATCCTTCAACATGAACAAGGTTAAGCCTCCACAGCTCTGTATTGTAACAAGACGTTTTGTTTATATAAACATTGAAAACAACGAATGCTCTGAGGTAGCTTTTGTTCATGTCCTAGACTATTCCACAGCTTAACCCCACAAACAGACAAAGAAAAACATCTCCTGGTAGTATTAGCCAGTGGGGTATCAAAGTTCCCTAAACCTCTCAAGTCATACGGCTGATCTCCGTGAAATAGAATGTTCTGAATATTAATCGGTAATAGATTGTGAAACGCTTTAAACATAAACATTGCTGTGTACAGTTTTACAAGATCATGTAATTTTAGAATTTTTGATTTGGAAAATAGCGGATTGGTGTGATCAAGATACCCCACTTTATAAATGATTCGTAATGCCTTCTTTTGTAAATAAAATAACGACTCTATTGCGGTCTTATAATTATTGCCCCATACTTGCACACAATAAGTTAAGTATGGAAGAATTAGGGAACAATATAAAGTACGAAGTGCACTGTAATCAAGGACATATTTAACTATTAATAACTGCAAGGCTTTTGGACATTTTATTTGATATATACTTAATATGTGTTTTCCAGTTTAATTTATGGTCAATCATTAATCCCAAAAATGTTATTTCTGCAACATACTCAATTTTGATACCACTAACCTCTACCCATTTTTGCAACCTCAATGAATGTTTTCCAAATAACATTACTTTGGTTTTATTTAAGTTTAAAGATAATTTATTACCTTCCATCCATTTTTTGATTGTGGGAACCCCGCAAGCAGTGCCAAGACATCTGGAAGAAAACGCTGCACTCTATCGCTTAAATAACTTTTGACCCATTTCCCAGCTACCCCACATATTTCATATAGCGCTAACATTTTTAGTAATATTTCATGATTTATTGTGTCAAGTGCTTTTTTAAGATCTATAAAAATACCTATTGCATATTTTTTATTCAGTGCTTTGGAGATTTCCTCAGTAGCATCGATTATGGCCATTGAAGTAGATCTATTACTTCTAAAGCCATATTGACCTTCATTGAGTAAATGCTGCTTTTCTATGAATTTATTTAATTTCCTATCAAAAACTTTTTCAAGGATTTTTGAAAATTGAGAAAGAAGTGAAATGGGTCTATAAATAGTAAAATCATGTTTGTTTCCGTTTTTAAACACAGGAATAACCTTAGCAATTTTCATTTTCCTTGGAACATAGCCATTTTGCAGAGACAAAATACATGTCAAGGGTGTAATTATATTACTTATGATTTTTTTTATTAGCGTCATATCGATGGAGTGACAATCCGTTGAGAATTTATTTGGAAATTGCCGGACAATAGTAAGGATTTCACGTTCACTAACAGCAGAGAGTCCAATTGTTTTGATAGTTCTTTCGAAATTAAACTCCATTTCTTGATTTGGAATCTCTGCTGCTAGTTTAGTTGATTCGATCAATAAAGTCATTGGTGGGTTTATGATTGCTTGGATTCATCAGATCAATATTAAAGTCCCCACATATAAACATAGGCTTGTCATCAACTGCAGAAAACAATTTCTCCATCCAATCACTAAAAATATCTATATTCGATCCAGCTGTTCCATAAACACAACTTATGAGAACATTATTTTTCTTTTCATTATCAATTTCAATAGTAAAGCATTCCATGACATTATCCACTACATGTGACATACTACTGATTATTGAATATTGAACAGTTTTATGTACGTACAGTGCCACACCACCACATGAGTTAATTTGCCAGTTGGTATAATTGAGAACATAATCATCTAATTCAAATTTAATTCCTCTTTCTTCATTAAACCAGGTTTCCGAAATGGCTATGATACTTGAAAGGATTGTTAAATGTTTGTAAATAGTCTCGTATTTCATCAAAATGTGCATACATGCATCTGCTGTTAAAATGAATCATGGACAATTTACCATTTGTGACCAATTTAGCGTTGTACTGTTCATTGGTGTAGTAATCACAATCTTTGTTGGCGGAGGAAAGAAAATGATTATCCGGGTCAATATTTGCCCCAATGATATGATTGGCGTATTCGGTATATCCAAATACACTCAAGTCCACTTGTTGCAATTGTTGGGTTTTCTACACTAGCTCAGTCTTATGAAAGTTGTCCTTTTGTAGATACATTTGTAGTTTGGTGTTCATGGCTGTAAGATTGTGAGTCCAGTGTTACCTTAACCTTGAAGATCATTGATACTTGTCCAATTCATCCACGTGCTTCATTGTGAGAATCTTTGCTTCCCCTGGTGGCCCATTTAACTTTATGAAGACTTTACAGTTTGCTACCCATGTTTGTTGAAGCTTTTGCTGTTTCTTGAGGTATCTTGCTTTCTTGGCAATATCAGAATTCTTCTTTGTCAGGTGTTCGTTCAAGTAAACATCGGTTCCTTTGAGCTTGCGTCCTTGCTTCAACAATGCTACTTTGTTCTTCCGGTTGACAAATCGAAGGATAATAGCAGGCGTGATATTACCCTTCCTGGGTAAAGGATGGCATGCTTCGATCTCCTCTCCTTTACTCCGGAGAAAGCTTCCCAGCTGTCGCTCCACCGAGCGCGCCTCCAGCTGCTCCTCGGTCACATCGCCACTGCCGCTCCCGACCACTGCTCGCGCATACGAGCGTGGTTTAATCGGGAGGCCGGTGATGATCAGGTCGTTCACCCAAAAGTGCTGCTCCAGGTCGTCCAGCCTTCGCTCCAGATCGGCTATCCGTTTATCTTTGGCTTCAATTAGGCCTCGGAGCTGTTTTACCTCATCAACAAGGGCCAAGATCTTCTCCTGCTGCGTCCGCACTGCGGTAATATCTTCAGCCAGAAGGTCGAGAGACTTTTTTACGTCCCCGTATTCCTCCCGCTGTTGGCTCTTCGGTCGACCCATTTGCGAGGTTGTCACTTTTTGATGATACACGTCAGCTGTTGTAGGTTTGCTACGTGCACCGTAGCGCACGGTTCCACTCACACTTTTACAGTCCAAACCACGGACCCGTCGTAAAATATTGCCAACCTGGTTGTTACATAACGTTGGCCACTCTACCTTGTTTTAATTTTAGCATTTACTTTTCTTAACCAATGTAATTTTACGCCAAACGTGACCATGCGGCCTCACAGGAAACAGAACTTTCCTTTTCCCAAAAGTTTCATATCGGGAAGAAAACATAACCGACAGAACAAGATGGACCCTCTCGCTAGCACGTCACGTACCTTGCGTGGGCGGGCTGCCACGGCAGGATGACGCCGTCCTGTCCGAGGGGTTCTGGTCAGAGTGGGAGCTGTGGTGGCTGCTGGGACTGTGACCTCTGACCTGACTCTGCAGGTTCTGAATGAGGCGGTTCTTCTCCTGGAGCTCTGTGGCCAACCTGAAGCGGGGAGTAGAAAGGTCAGCCATGTTAACATGTCCGAGCTGCTCAGTCTTCTCTCTAACCTCTAAGCCAGGGGTGCCTAATGCAGCACCTTCTAAACATATAATTCAACAAGAAAACTGTTTTACAAACTCATCCATCTATCCATTTTCTATGCCGCTTATCCTCATTAGGGTCGCGGGGATGCTGGAGCCCATCCCAGCAGACTCCGGCCGGGAGGCGGGGTACACTCTGGACTGGTCCCCAGTCAATCGCAGTCAAATGCAGCCAAAATACAAAAATCAGCAGTAATCTTAATAAACTAAAAACATAAAAAAGGTTGTAATCCAATGAGAAAAAATCTTAACTTTTCAAAAATAACAAAACAATTATGAGAAAAATATCTTAGTAGCATGAAGTTCATAGCAATATTTTTAAAATTGTCGTATTATGGGAAAACAAAACAAAATAAACTTGTCATTTCTGGAACATTGGATTCTGGAAAAGGTTATGATAAACTAAAAATATTACGGGAAGGAAGTCATATTTACAAGAAAAAAATGTAGAAGCAAAAACAGCATGTATAGTAAAATATAAATATAATAACATGAAGGAAAACTCTCCGTTTTGTGAGAAAATTCATAGTATTGAGGAAAAATCGGGTCATTTGTCATTCAGTAGCATAGAGCTGAAAAAGAAGAAATCTTTTTTTTTTTAAGTGTAATATACATGCACATTTGAAAAAATGGAATTCAAAAACAGCAAAAATGGGAAAATCTGCTGCAATTTCACAAGAATAAAGTCAAAACATTCAAACTAAAAAATTGTAATCTAACTTGAAAGGATTGTGATTTTACCAGAATAACGTAATATTATGGGAAAAAATTACATAATTTCAGTAGAATAATGTTGAAATATTATGACAAACTTGTAATATTAAAAAAAAAAAAACAGAAAGTTTTTGAAAACTTAGGTCATGGATATAGTTATGTTATTTTAATATAATGGGAATAAAATCACAATTACAAGAAGAAAATGTAGAAGGAGGAAACAAATGGGATAGAAATGGAAAAGACTGGTAATTCTGGTCATTTATACAAGAATAATGTAATATTGTGAGCAATTTTTCACGAGTCCTTGTGTAAAATGGCCATGTTTGTCGTTATGCAAGAAAAAGACTCAGAAATCGTGCAGCCCTACTCCATAGTGCGGATGACTACTTGTGCACGGCAACACACCAAGTGGACACAGCAAACGTCATGCCCCACTCACAGGTCAAAACGCTCGCTAGTGCGTTCGGCCACGCTGACATTGTGCCAGAGCGAGAAGACAACGTGACGCCGCAGTCGCTCTCGCTCGCCCTCTAGCTCCTGACGCAGATTATCGATCTCCTGCTGGATTTGAGCGGGGCTGTCAGTCGGCCCGTACACACTACAAATAAAAACAAGCCATGTCCTGGATATAACAACATCCTCTGACGGCGATGCCGGACTGATTATTCTGCTTGTTTGCTGAAGCGTAACACAGCAGTGACCCAGTTGTCAGCCATGCAACATCAATTGTTCTGTCAACACATGAAAGTAGGCCAAGAACCATTCAGACACCATCCAAACCCAGATGGGGTCGGAAGGCAACTAAAGGAAAAAGGAGGATGGAGGTGATAAGACAAACATAAAAACACATGACAGTAAAGAAACTGCGACTAAAACCAACATCAGCCACACGTGGAATCCTCCAAAAGTGCAATTAAATTAGTTTTATAGCTTACAACGCTAAAACACGTGTTAATCTTGTTATTTCCCGTGTTAGATGTGTGTTATTAAAATATCATTATCTTAAAATAATATTAAATTATTTACCATTTTTAAACATTTTCATCACTTTTTCAAGGTCGGAAGGAGGCTGAGTAACTCAACCCCAGACGTTCCTGCTAACTACACTGCATTCCCTGTCAATATGCTCCACTTCTGAGAAATCCTGTTATATGTTTATGTTGTTATATACACGCTCAAAAAAATGAGAGGAACACTTTTCAATCAGAGTATGGTAAGCTATCAGTCAAGCTTCTGGGATGTTGATCTGGTCAGTTAAGTAGCAGAGGGGGTTGTTAATCAGTTTCAGCTGCATTGTTCAAGAAATCAACAACCGATCTGAGGGGCAACAATGAGACAGACCTCTGCAGGTTAGATAATAGCACCAGGTCTGCTATTAGGTACCGGGATGAAATCCTAAGGCCCTTTGTCAGAACCTACGCTGGTGCAGTGGGACCTGGGTTCCTCCTGGTCCATGACAATGCCCGACCTCATGTGGCTAGAGTATGCAGGCAGTTCCTGGAGGATGAAGGAATTGCTACCATTGACTGGCCCCCACGTTCACCTGACCTAAACCCAATAGAACACCTTTGGGACTTTATGTTTAGGTCCATCTGGTGCCGCCAGGTTGCTCCTCAGACTGTCCAAGAGCTCAGTGATGCCCTGGTCCAGATCTGGAAAGAGATCCCCTAGGACACCATCCGTGGTCTCATTAGAAGCATGCCCCGACGTTGTCAGGCGTGCGTGCAAGCACGTGGGGGCCACACAAAGTACTGACAATCATTTTGAGTTGCAACAATGACATTTTGGCAAAATGGACCAGTCTGCTGCATCATTTTTTCACTTTCCTTTTTGGGGTGTCTTTGATTTCCCCCCTCTATAAGGTGATCATTTTCATTTCTATCAAATTATGTGCCATCATTTTGTTACTAATACATCACCTACTTATTATCAGGAAGGATATTTAAGATTATTTTCTCCTGTTTAGATCTGATGTGTTTTCAAAGTGTTCCTCTATATTTTTTGAACAGGGTATTTAAAAAAAAAAAAAAAGTTCATCTAATAAAAGATAAAATAGTAAAAAATGGGCGTGCAAACTAGTTTTAGGGTAGGACTAATTATTTGACAAATCAATTTGATCTGTGACTTCAAATATATTAAACTCTCTTAAACGCAATAGTAATTTATTGACGGGAGTATAAACAACCTGCTGTTAGAGCGGCACTCCCGTGAGGGAGATGTCAGTCACGAATCTAACACCACAGTACACCGCGAACGGGTCTGCATGGTGGTGTTGCTGTTTCTTCTCCTGCAGGGTGGCAGGAGTTGAGTGGCAACCAGCTTTGAAGGCGCATTACCCCACCTACCATGTTAGCATGTGGCCCAGCGTTATGAACGCTATGCGGCAACAGATCGGCCCGATCTCGTAACGGAAGCCGTTTTAATCCGATCTTCAAAATACAGCAGACTGGCAGTCAATTCCAATCCTGAAGATTGGTTTAGGATATTTCTAATTCCAAGTTCAAGACAAAAACAGTCATGTGACCTTTGCAGCTTTCAACAAAGTGGACAGAGAGGTGGCAAGTATCTACCAGTAGTGTCAAAGGTTGAGATGTACCTGCGAGAAAGCTCCAGAGCTGCTGTGTCGGTGTTATGTGGATGAGTCTCTCCTAGCAGACAGAGCAGAAAACAAAGCCATGAAGGACTTGAGCCTGGTCTGCGTTATACGTCCCAACTTTTACCACAAGTGTATCTTTGGATTAGCTTGCGTGTTAGCTGAATGTTTTCAACAACTGTGTAGTTTACCTCTGTCCAGCCGTCCCTCTAGCCGCGCCAGAATACTCAGGCTCTTGTCCAGCTGCCCCTTGACCACCTCCCCCATGTAGCAGTCCACTTCGCTAGCCTGCAGCATCTCCTGCAAGGCCCTGCTTAGCTCCCCCATCTGTCGCCGCTGCAGGGCACCCAGCCTGCGGCTCTCCTTAATCTGCTGTCTCAGCTGCGACAGCTCCCTGGCCTGTGACTGCACCAGCGAGTCCAGGCTGTGCAAGCGACAGATTGAGGTCAGCGGCGAGGGAAGATACAACTTCCACGGATAGGTCCAGGGATGAAATGGGATGTTTATTGTTGTAAGGAAGAAGGCCAAACCTGGCAGGTGATGTAGATCGGCTGCGGGTGTGCTGGACTTGCTCCTTCATGCTTTTGTTTTTTCCTTCCTCTCTGTTCATCTCTCCTTCACCCTCTGTCTCTCGTATCTGCTCTCTACTGGATCGCCTGTCGTGGCTGTGGCATTGTGTTCCATCCTGATCCAGTGACTGGTCAGAGGGACTGGCCACGGGGCCGCAGGAATTCCTCCGCAGAAGACTTTGCATTTGGAGGATGACTTTCGTCTGGCATTCCAGCTGGACCTTCAGGTCTCTGACCTGTGTTTGAAGCTGAAGCGGGTCCTCGGAGAGACCGTAGTCCTCGTAGGCCTGCGGGCTCTTCAGACTGGCCTGGGAACACGCACCAGAACGATATGAGCTATTTAAATTCCCACAGAGCTGCCGTTCGTAATAGAGTACCTTGGCCGAGCTCATGGTGGGAGAACTTGGATATGGGGTGCTGGAGGTGGAGTCCAGATTTTCAGTGGAAGAAAAGTGGGCCTGCTCAAGAAGACTGCCACTTGGTTTCACAGTCACCTCTAGGTCTGGACATGTGGAGAGGAAGAAAGAAACTATCAAAGAAAAGGTTTTGTGGATGTATATTAACTTACAGCTTGGTAGACACAAGGCTTTAGAATCAGGAGATACGGAAGAAAAAGTGAAAGTCAGGTGCTGATAAAACATGCCCAAACTTGAGAGTGAAAACATGCAAGGATCCATCCATGCGGAGCATTGCATGGTATTAAAAAGTGCGTAGGAGAAAGACCACGCTGAAACCAGAAGAAGACACTGTGAGGTAAGGAGGGTGTTACAGCTTCTGTTCCCTCCCCATGCAGACCGTTACCGAGTCCACACCAAGTGTGTGAGATTAGTATCCACTCAGCAGAAGGCGTCTAACCTGTGCTACTGCTCTCTTCCCTATCGTTCTCACTCTTGCCTGTGGTTTCGTAACCCAGGTCCTGCCAATCCACCTGCACACCTTTGTCATCCTTCTCCAGAGCTGGGATTGGAGGCAATGTTCATGTTAAATAATCAAATTAGCTCATGGCTTTGTCCTTCACATAATGATCACGGCTAATCTACAGAAATAAGATCAAATGAAAGCAGCGGATGTCTTACCTTTCCGTGCAGTTATAGGTGACGGTGTCATATTGACTACAGACTGGGCCGTGGCGAGTTTCTCCTCCAAGTTTTTACAGGCTTTTTTCTTCTCCCTCAGCGCCTTGTGGAGAGTCTCCAACTGAGCCTGAACACTAGGCGGTAATCCCTTGGCATCCGGCACAATTGAATGGGCCTCACTCTGTTGCCTACAGGTCCTCTCCTCCTGAAGGGAGGCCTGGAGCTCACAGATCCTCTGGGAGTGATCGGCAAGGACCCTGCACAGGAGCAGCAGATTGCGATGGAGGTCTGGGTGGAGTTCTGTCGATGAAGCGCTGCTTGGTTGAGTGGTTAGGGTCAGGTTATCTAGTGCTTGTCTCTCTTGCAGAGCTCTCTGGAGGTTGTCCAAATGCTCGTGTAGGTCAGCAGCAGTCAAGGAGCTGGTGTTTGTACAATGTGCTGCCAAAGAAGCGATGACGGATTCCGTTGAACTAAAGCATTTTGCAAGAACTGTGGTCATTTTCTTATTTAAAACATGACAACTTTCTCGTGTCACTTCCTGATCCCTCAACTCTTTTTCTTTGCAATGTCCTGATGCTACTTGTGTAGAATTACTAGAAGCATTCGGTTTACTATTGTCACAAAGCACTTCCTGCAAAGAGTGTGGTTGTAGCTCGTGCGGGGAAGTTCCTCCAGAGATCGCTCTCGAGTTTTCCTTATGTGATGCGGCATTCACTGCCTCTATCTTTAAACAAAGTTCTCTGATTTCTGACTGCTTTTCCTGGCTGTCTGATGATGAGATGAGATTCTCCGCCAAGTTCAAAAGTTGTGTAAGGTGGTTATTGAGATTCTCCTTCTCCTGTAGGGTTTTTTGTAAGTCCATGCATCTATTGTAGAAGATGGCATTGGATCCCACAGATGCAGATCCCGTGCCCGTACTATAGGGTGGTCCACACTCCCCCTGGCTGTCCAGACTACAGGCAGTCAGGTAAGCAATGGTGGATTCTGCAGCTTGCAAGGCCTCCATGTACTGGTGATTGAGGCAGTCCTTCTCCTGGAGCTGAGCGTGGAGCTCCTCCCAACCGGCCAGCTGCTCGCTGAGCTTGCTGATCAAGGACTCTTTTTCCTGGCACTCTTGGTGAAGGAGCTCCAGCTGGGTAAAAAGAGCAGAGCTGGCCTGGGGGTTATCCAGGGTGTGTGTGGCTGGACAGACGCTCTCACCAGCAGGGCTGTTGGAGGAGGCGGGACAAGTGCTTTGCTGAGACGACGTGGTGGGGTTTGCCAACACTTCAGCTTCTCCAGCAAGGTGTTGGAGCACATCTGTTCTGACATAATCAGAACCTCTCTCTGAGTTTGTGCTGCTGCAAGCTTCCATTTTCTGCCTCACTGGGATGGGCAGGCGAGATCTGGTACTGGCCTACAAGTTTAAAAGAGAAGTGAAAACACAAACAGACAATCTAATAAAAGCACTCTGACTACAATGCAAAACCTACCCTCTGCTTCAAAACCTTGCTGTGATCAGTAACCCCCTCTGTGGTGACTGGGGTTCCCCCGCCAGTAGTGCTCTTCTCATCCTTCTCAGCCAGCCTGGTGACCTTAGCTTCAACTTTAACTGCAGGCTGCAAACTTTCTCTGCTCTGTCTTAATTCAACCTGCCCGTCGCTGCTGTTCCCTGAAGCGTCTCTGCTCTCCTTCTCTTTACATTCAGAGGACTTCTGCTCCTTCAGCAATCCTTGCAGTTGCACATTTTCAGCAGTTAGCCTGATTACGTCCTCTCTGTAACAAAGAACAGTTTAGGCAGGTGCTTATTCAGTGGCGGCCATAGATTCTAAAAGACCCACTTTAGGTGCAGGAGTGATGCAGCGTCACAGTCAGTCGGCGAGGATTTAACGGTTGCTCCATCTCGGCTTGTCTCAATAAGGTCTTCATTGGCAGAGTGAGCATGCTCCCTGCTCTGGCCAATGCCGCTGTCCACACTCCCATCACCGAGTGGCTACACAAGGTGAAAGAAGAATGTAGAACTGTGGTGAGCACTTTTAAGCAAAATAGTAGTTGTTTATAAACATACCTGTCCCCGTGTGATGTCCGTCTGACTCGAACTGTCCTGACAAGGCCGCTGCGTTGCATGAGCTAACTGCGTCGCGTCCGTCGTCCTCCCTAGCTGCTAGAGTAATGGGATGGGAGGCGAGTATGACATACGTGGCTCGATAAAAACAAAACTCAATGAGGGAACAGAAGCCAAAAAACACTGCAAAGCGACAGCGAGATGGCGTGACGTGTCTAATGTGGCATGGCGAAGAGAGACCGTTTCATGGGCACACAGAGATAGAGACAGGGTTGGTTAGGAACAACAACGGAAAGAGTAAAGAGGATCTTTTCTACAGCAGAAAATCCCACATACAGTTCTAAAAGTACTTAAAAGATAGGAAATTCAAACAGACACGCTGCATTCGAGACTGCTGGGAAGGTTAATGTAGACAAAAAGGCAATACGCTCGTATTTCTTTGTCAAAATACGTTCCGCTAAAAATGTTTTAATATGCATTTAGCACAAGTGGAAGTGTTTTTGCAAGTCTCAATCTTGAGTCCAAAGTTATAGGCTCAACATTTTTGAGTGCCTACAAGTCATAACTGTTTAGTGTTTACCAAATAACATTTTAGCATTTAACAATGTAAGATTATTACCGTGACTTCTCTTGTGTAAGCCGCTACTTTTTTCTTTTTGCGGCTTATTTGAGAGGTGAGGCTTATTTACGTTCTAATCATGTGACATTTTATACGCTTCAGAAATACTAATACTGTATATGTATTGTGGCGTTCACAAGTCGGCAGGGGCCAATCATGAGCTACAAGGGAACTCACAAGGAGCTTGTCAACCCATCAGAAATCACTGGAGGTCATCACTCAACACAACAGTCTGACTAACGGTGTTACAAAAAAAGAATAATAAAATCATCACACAGCAACTTAACACGCAACAGGTAGGCAACTAATGTACATAAGACTTGTCTTATAAGACAAAGCAAAGCAAGGTAGTTATTTATTATTGTCCACTACTATTGGCTTTAAGAGGAGCCAGGTGGCTCGGACATCTGGAGGTCTCGGGGAAGACCCAGGACGGGTTGGAGAGACTATGTCTCTCAGGTGGCCTGGGAACGCCTCGGCATCCGCTGGAAAGAGCTAGATGAAGTGGCCGGAGAGAGGGGCTTCTGGGTTTCCCTGCTTAGGTTGCTGCCCCCGCAACTAGACCGCGAATAAGCAGAAGAAAATGGATAGATGGAAGGTAGTATTGGTACCATATATTTCTTACCTACCTGTTGCATGTTAAGTTGCAGAGTGACGATTTAGCGTTCTCTTTTATAACATCGTGAGTCAGACTGTTGAGTAATATTCTGTAATTTCAGATGGGGTAACAAGCTCATTGCGAGTTCCTTTGTAGCTCATGTTAATAAAAAGCTACCCCTTTCTCTCTTGTGGCTTTTACACCAGAAAGTGTCAATTTCGGTACATTTTGAATTTTCTTTTTTTCTCTCTCTCTTTTTCTTTTTTTTTTAAATAAATCAGTGTGACATGACTTATTTACAGAAAAAGAGTGCTGATACCGTAGTCAGGTTTTAGTTACTGCACAGAAATGTAATCCACACTTTCATTGTTTGTTTATAAAACTGATTGGATATGTAAATAAATGCATTCAATAAGGCAGATTCTGTTGGAAAATATATTGTCTTACTGGAAATTCTATAATAATATAATATCTAAATCTAAAATTATGACTTTAGTTGAATACTTTGAATGTGGATGCATTTTACCTAACACTCTCAAATATTTTTAACTCATCAGACTAAAGTGTAGTTCTGATCCTGAGTCAGTGATGTCCAAGTCGAGTTGTAGTCTTTGATGATATTGTGAAGTCGAGTCCAAAGTCATCAAAAGTCTGACTCCACACCTCATACAATTAGTAGACAATGTTGTGTACATCAGCTCATTTTCCTAGACTTCACCAGTAGCAACTGCAATTTCCATCCATCCGTCCATTTTCCTTCGCTTATCCGGGTCCGGGTCCGGGTCACGGGGGCAGCAGCTTCAGTAGGGAAGTCCAGACTTCCCGGTGCTCAGCGACCTCTTCCAGCTCCATCGGGAGAACACCAAGGCGTTCCCAGGCCATCTGTGAGACATAGTCCCTTCAGCGTGTCCTAGGTCTTCCCGGGGGCCTTCTCCCGACTGGGCATGCCCAAAACACCTCACCAGGGAGGCGCACGGGAGGCCTCCGGACTAGATGCCCGAGCCACCTCAACTGGCTCCTCTCGATGTGAAGGAGCAGCGGCTCTACTCTGAGCTCCTCCCAGATGGCCGAGCTCCTCAACCTATCTCCTAGGGTGAGTCCAGCCACCCTAGGGAGGAAACTCATTTCTGCCGCTTGTATCCGCGATCTCACTCTTTCGGTCATGACCCATAACTCATGACCATAGGTGACGGTGGGAACGTAGATCGATCGGTAAACAGAGAGCTTTGCCTTCCGGCTCAGCTCTCTCTTCCCCACGACGGTCCGGTACAGCGACCGCATTACTGCAGACGCTGCACCGATTCGTCTGTCGATCTCACGCTCCAACCTTCCCTCACTCGTGAACAAAAACCCGAGATACTTGAACTCCTCCACCTGAGGCAAGACCTCACTCCCAACCCGGAGGGTACAGTGCACCCGTTTCCGACTGAGAACCATGGCCTCGGATTTGGTGGTGCTGAGTCTCATCCCAGAAGCTTCACACTCAGCTGCAAACCGCTCCAGTAAACGCTGAAGGTCACAGCCTGATGAGGCCATAAGGACCACATTGTCTGCAAATAGCAGAGACAAGATCCTAAGGTTACCAAGCCGGACTCCCTCAACACCTTGACTGCGCCTAGAAATTCTGTCCATGAAGATTATGAACAGAATCGGTGACAAAGGGCAGCCTTGGCGGAGGCCAACGTTCACCAGAAACAAGCTCGACTTACTGCTGGCAATGCGAACCAGGATCCTGCTTCGATTGTACAAGGACAGAATGGCACGTAGTAGCGGGCCACCAATCCCGTACGCCCGGAGCACCCCCACAGGACACCACGAGGGACACGGTCGAATGCCTTTCCCAGGTCTACAAAGCACAGGTAGACCGGTTGGGCAAACTCCCACATACCCTCGAGTACCCTTGCAAGGGTGTGGAGCTGGTCCAGTGTTCCGCGACCGGGACGAAAACCACATTGGAGCTCCAGTAACCGAGGTTCGACTAACGGTCGTGCCCTTCTCTCCAGCACCCTGGAGTAGACTTTCCCAGGAAGGCTGAGGAGTGTGATCCACCTATAGTTGGAACACATCCTCTGGTCACCCTTTTTAAAAATGGGGACCACCACCCCGGTCTGCCAGTCCAGAGGTACTGTTGCCGACTTCCATGCAATGTTGTAGAGGCGTGTCAACCAACACAGTCCCTCAGCATCCAGAGCCTTGAGGAATTTCGAGCGGAACTCGTCTACCCCCGGAGCCTTGCCACTGGGGAGTGATTTAACTACCCCAATTACCTCAGCCACGGTGATAGAACTGTCCACGTACGTATCCTCAGACTCTGCTTCCTCTACAGAAGGCATGTCAGTGGGATTGAGAAGGGCCTCGAAGTATTCCTTCCACCGACCAACTATATCAACAGTCGAGGTCAGCAAGCCCCCGGCCGCACTGTAAACAGTGTGAACTGGGGGCTGCTTCCTCTTTCTGAGGTGTCGGACGGTTTGCCAGAACCTCTTCGAGGCTGACCGAAAGTCGTGCTCCATAGCCTCACCGAACTCCTCCCACAACCGAGTTTTTGCCTCGACCACCGCTGAAGCCGCATGCCGCTTGGTCTGCCGGTACCTGTCAGCTGCTTCGGGAGTCCCGCAAGCCATCCATGCTTGATAGGACTCCTTTTTCAGGAGGTTCTGGGGTGCTCTCCAGAACCCCTCTGATAAGACTCCGAGAAGGCTGGGTACTCTGAACTGCCGTTTGGCGCATACACGCAAACCACAGTCAGGACCCTTTCCCCAGCCCTAAGGCGTAGGGAAATAACCCTCTCGTTTACTAGGTATGACTCCAACACAGAGGCACCAAGCCGGGGGGCTAACAATAAGCCCACACCAGCTCGCCGCCTCTCCCCTGCGGCAACTCCAGAGAAGAACAAGGTCCAGCCCCTCTCAAGGAATTTGGTTCCAGAGCCCAAACTGTGGGTTGAGGTGAGTCCGACTATATCTAATCGGAATCTCTCCGCCTCTTCCACAAGCTCGGGCTCCTTCCCCACCAGAGAAGTGACATTCCATGTCCCAAGAACCAGATTTGGCCGCCGAAGACCAGGTCGCCCGGACACCCGCCCTCGACCACTGCCCAAATCTCATAGCACCGGACCCTTATGCTTGCCCCTGCAGGTGGTGGGTCTGCGGGGGGGAGTTCCCGTGTGGCTTCTTCGGGCTAGGCCCGGCCAGGTCCCATGGGTGAAGACCTGGCCACCAGGCACTCGCCTGCGAGCCCCTCGCCCAGGCCTGTCTCCAGGGTGAGGCCCCGGTATCCCACGTCCGGGCGAGGTGCGGTCAACTCCTCTTGATTTTTTTCATAGCAACTTCAAATGTTTAAAATCGCAACCCTTCCCAGTTTTCTAGAATGCAGCATTATAAGTTAGACACAGCAGAGGTTCAGTTAGGCTGAAAGGTTAGACAGGAGCTCCTAGGAGGGGAATGTTATCATGATTGCATCGTTACAAAATGTGGACATACGACTGTGCTGATTAATACCACAACATAATTTGCTCTGTGAGATTTAGCAGAGAAAAACTCAAGTTTCTGTGCCCTCTAACCTGGTTCCAGGGCCGACCGCTGGCCTCCTGGTTGAACGCTTCACTAGGGTTGACATTTTCCAGTGAAGCCAGTCTGCTCTGCAGCTCGCTGTTTAAAGTATGAAGTGTGTTGACGTAGTCCTGCAGCTCCAGCACCTAATGGCCACAATGACAGACACATACAAGTGAGAAGATATATATTTTTGTTTTTATTCCATTATATTATAACTTGAAAAATAATTTTACCTTCTGTTTGAGCTCTTGAAGTGAGCTGTCATCCTGCCCCTCCCCCGCGCAGATACTCATGTAAGATGTCTGGTTGCTGATGAAACTCAGCGTGTTATCTGAAGCAAAAACATTGGTGTTTTGATGATGTCGCAAGCTAACCATAAACACCAAGTGCATTTTTTTGGTTCTACCACAGTCGTTGGCCCCGCCCACTCCACCTCCGCGATTCTGGATGGCCCCCAAACGAGCTTGCAGGGAGGCATTCCAGCGCTGGGCATCTTCAAGCTGATGCCGCACACTCTCCAGTTCTTTGGGGTCCACCGCGCTCAGACCTGCAAATAAGAGTGTAAGACTGTCATGGAACAAGAAGAACGTGTAGATGCAAGGTTTACATTTAAAAAAGTAAAGCTTTGACATACAGTACGTTATTAAGTGAAGTATTAGGATGGAAAATGAAACTTACACACCAACATAATCTCTGTTTAAAACTTACACACTAACATAATCTCTGTTTAAAACAAAACCCACAATTTGTTTACACTTGATACATTTAGCGTATAATTTGTTTACAATCTAAGTGTAAATGAACATTTTGAAGGGAATTAAATGTGGCTATATAAATGGGGAAATGATACACATTGAGAGCCGCACAGATGGAGGCTTGTTACATTCAGCTGACCTATTTCTACACCTGCCTCACGCGTGTGTGTTTGATTACAAATGAGGATGTGGTTGTCATGCAAAAAACACACACGCACGCTCACATGTGGCTGAACTCTTAAGTACTTTACTCTTACTCTTAAGTAGTTTTACGGGACTACCTGGGTGCACAGACACTTTCAATCAGTCTCAATGTCGCGCCCTGATGTTAGTCTTAAGAGATTAGGAGAGGAGAGTCCTGTTTAAAACTAACCTTCAGTATGTTCCTCTGGCTTCTTATATAAGAACATGTTTATAGGAGTAGGTCTAATTAATGCGGCAGAAGGCGGAATCGGATGGATTAACACCCACAGAGACGTGACGTAAACCACAGACAAACAGAAAGTAACAAGCACGCATGATGTATAAAGAAGGGCAAACAAAAGACTTTATTCATACATTTTAATAAACGGACAGACAGGTCAGAGAATGAAAAGTGTTACATGTGAGGAGTGACAAAGACAGCAAACAGTCAGCATGCAGACGAGCAGGTGATGGTGATGATGAATAGTAGACAGAAGGAGCACAGATGCTAGACAAAAAATCACATTGACGTGATCTTGTTAGCAAGAGCAAACACATGACAAAAGATATAGACCAAGAAGATGTGTGTGTGAGACTCCCATGTGGTCATGAATTCATCTCTATTTAAGGGCTTTCTACCAGAACTTCAGTTCAGTAGGTCTCCTAGCAACCTAATGGTTAACAAAACCCTAAATGCCCTTTCCCCCCATTGAGATCATGTGGTAATCTAATGCGTTTGCACTGCACCTTCTCTGGCTTTTGCTCTGTCTATCTCTCTCTCCAGGTCGTCCCTGAGCTCCTCGTTTGTCTTGATTCTGTCCTCCAGCTGCTGCCTAAGGAGCTGCACTGCTGTCAACTCCAGCTGCAGAGCATGGAAACGCTGGGCGCTGCAAAAAGCCACATTTAATAATTAATTTACTCAATAATAATTGAAATGAATCCAAGTGGTATTTTCTGTGGTGCCCCACCAGTCCTGCTCTTTCACAGTTCTGACTAGGCTGGAGTAAAGCTGCTGCTCGGCCCTCAAAGCTTTGTTCAGAGCCTCATGCTCCTGCTGTAGTGCTACTAGGCTGGGCAGCACCTAACAAAAGGATGACATTTTTCAAGGGAGCTGTTTTCTATTTTAGAGAAGTGGATTTAGGTTTTTAGTTTACCTCTTGCTGGCTGTCTCCACCAATCATGGTTCTCTCCCGTTGAGGGAGTCCAGTAGGCAATCGATCCATGCTGCTGCCAAAAACACCATCCTCGCCCTGAGCCTCCCCTCTTTGAGCGAGACGTTGCTGGAGAACCTGTTCGAAGAGTACGAAGACCATCTTACACAGACAAAGAAGAAATAGAAGAAAATACTCTTTCAAGACTAAGGGAATCCTTACATGGATAATCTCATCTTTGGTCTCCAGAGTGGCCGCCAGGGACTCGATATTGGCGGCCTGACTTTCACTGTGGACCTCCAACTCAGACAGCAAAGACTGGAGCTCTGCCAAAGACATCTAGATACAGAAGGTAGTTTACGTGATTAAACAAAAAAACAGGCAATATGTTCAAATAATGGAGCTAAACAAAACCTTCAGTTCATTCTCCCTCTTTAGCGCTTTGGTGAGTGCCTCAGTTTTCTGTGCCAGCTCTTTCTTCAGAATGACAACAGTCTTCTTGGAGAGTGGAATGCTCTCCACACTGTCATCACTGTTCCTCCTGGACAACTCAGCTGCAGCACAGGAAAGCAACAATTCAAAAAGTTGGTGCTAACATCTACAGGCAATTGTGCAGTGAGGCGGACCTCACCTTCACGCTCCTCTAACTTCTCCTGCATGATCTGGATAGTTTGTCTGAGCTCCAGCACGTAATCCGGCTCCTTGTCACACTCCATCATCAAATGGTCCTTCTCCGGACCACGCTGCAAGAGCCTCTGCAAAAAGACCAACGCCCTGATGAACAAATAGTATTTTAAAGCAGAAATTAAATAATGCCCCAAAGAGTAATTTGGAATCAGAATGGCAGAAAGGATTACTAGTGGCTCTGTGGGTGTTCTAATTTCATTCCTCCTTCTTAGGCTTTTAAGTCAAGCACTTTTCACAGCGGAGTGCCTATTTTATCCCGGAGAGGCTTACATCGATGAGGCTGTCTTTTTCAGCCAGGACGACTCGCAGCTCTGCAGTTTCCACGGAATCCTTTTGGGCCGCCATGGAGCTTTGCTTCTCAGCGGCCAAAAGCCGCTGCTGCCTGTCAGACAGCTGTTTCCTCAGTTCCTGAATCTCCTGGGAACGCTCAGACAACATGCGGTTGTAGTGCTCTGCAGACTCCTTTGAGACAATCATCAAAGGAAAAGAAGGACGACTCAGTGGGGAACAGTAAACATGTTGATTCAAGCATTTGAAAGAGTAGGACTGACCTTAAGGAGTTGGTCCTTGCTGTTGATGGTAGCCAGCAATCCTTCCACAGCGCCCTCATTGTCAGCCACAAGCCTTTCCCTGGCTTTCACAGCCTCAGCCAGCATAGCCTCTGTGACCTTTAACCTCTGGCCCATCTGCTCTGCATAGTCGCGTGCGTGACTTTGGGACTGGCTCAGCATGGCTTCTGTCAAGTCCTGCAAAGATGGAGACACGTATTTGAGTATAAAACGACACAGGGAAAGTCATACAACAGTTACAACAAGTCGTACAACAGGTTAGTTTTAACTAACCTCCAAGTCTTTGGTCTTCCCGCTGAGGGAGAGCTGCAGCTGGCTGATGATGGAGTCTTTCTCCCTCAGCGACCTGTTCAAGTTGTCTTCCACGTCTTGCTTGGCTCTCTGCAGGTTCTTCAGTGTGTTTGCGAGATGTTGCAGTTCCACATCCTTCTCCTTAATAAGGCTATCAAAACTCTGCAAGGAGAGACATTAGAATGATTGCTATGGTGTGCTAACAACAAGCACCTTCAAATCACTGCGCACATTAATGGTTTCCTCATTGTGCGACAGCAGGTTATTGAGTCTCTCCAGATCTCTCTCCTTCTCCCTGAGCGACAACTGCAGCTGGTGTATTTCATTGTCTTTCTCCTCAATGGCTGCAAACCTCTCGTCCAGCGCTTGCTGTGATTCGGCAGTAAGTAAAAACATTAGGACCAAAAATAAGACCAAAAGTAAGAACAAAAATAAGAATAGCTAATGTGTGAAAGATTTAACAGAAATGCTCACCTCCAGCGCTTTCTCCTTCTCCTTCAGCCTTTGGCGCAGCTTGGCAAGCACACTGTTGTTTCCTGAGGGGCTCTTGCTCTGCTCAATATCTCTCACCATGTTCATGTACTCCTGAAGATCACAGACAGACAAAAATCATTACTCTAAGGCAAATATATATTATACTTTATTGTTAGTGAACAGCATTGTCACCTGTAATTGTTGCTCTTTATCAGCCAGGGTAGAAGTGAGCCTCTGGATGGTGATTTCATGGGCCTGTACCTTTCTTTTGGTTTGGTCCAACAGCTCTTGGTATTGTTGCTCTAAAGAACTTTCTCTCTCCCCGATCTCACCACTCAACTTTTTGAGTTGATTGTTCAGATCCTTCGGGAGAAAACAACAGAGCAAATTGCTGAATAAGAACTAAAAATCCTTTTTAAAAGATGATTTAAAATGTTTTCCTGCTGTCTTACGTTTAGGGCTTTGTCTCCCTTCTTTTTCTGCTGTTGCAGGTCTTCTAGCTCCACATCCAGCTGATCCTTTGCCTGCTGCAAGTCAGCCAATTCCTGCTCTTTTCTGTCCAGGGAGCGCTGCAGCTTTTGAGCTTCGAGCACCTTGGCATGGTGCTCCCCCTGGAGTTGGGCCAACTCGCTTTGCTTTGCCATCAGTAAAGTTTGATGCTCTTCTGCTCCCTGCAGGAGAAACACCAAATATGAGAGACCGCAAGCTCCTTGGTTCTTTTCTCCTGTAGATGGAAGTGACGACGTGCCTGATATTTCTGCATCTGGGCTTTGTGTGCTGTTTCCCTTGCTTTGGCGAGAGCATCATCCCGGTCCTCAATCTCATGACACAGTTCTGCAACCTGCACAAAGCACACATGGACAACACGATGCAAAAAGAAGAGAGATGATTGATACAGAAGAGTGTAAAACCAACCTCTTTTTCTTTTTCTTTGAAGACTTGCATTAGCCCCTGGATGGTTTTGGCTTGCTTTAGGTTGTTGTTCTTCTCCGTATGGAGTTCATTCTCTTTCTCCTCCAACTTTCCAGACAATGTCTGTTGACACAATTAAAAGACATTCCGCAAAAATACACACAACTTACTGTGAAATACTGAAGAGTTGCAATATACCTTTGCTTGATTCTGGGCTTCCTCTAGTGTTTTGGTCATGTTTTCATGAGTGCTTTTAACCTGGGTGAGCTCTTCAGTCAGTAGCTTGTTGACGGACTCCAGACGATTCATCTCGCTCTACTCAGCAAGTTCAGGAAACACAAATGAGAAAAGAGAATTACCAGCGCTAACTTTGCATAGAAACTACATCTTTGATGCATAGCATCTCGCCCGAAACGTCAGAATTAGAGCAGCTACCACAGTTATTTTCTTCTAAGTGAACTACCTCCATTGTGACAGGTGTGTATTTATCATCAAACTCCTCTGTTAGGTCATGCAGGGACTTCCACTCTGCCTCTCTGCGTACACGCTTGCTATAGACGTTGACATGGCCAACACTCAGCCTCTTCAGGACAGGGATGCGGCTCCCAGGTGGGACAGACACTCCGTGCTTGGTGATGCAGCGCAGGAGCTGGGTCAGGTCAGAGATCACCGAAGGCTGCCGTGAGGAGTGGCAGAGGAGGAACTTAGCCTGAGCCTTTCCCCCCTCATCATCACCGGAGGCAGCTTTTCTGGCAACGCAAGTCTTGGCTTCTCTGAGTTTATTTTTACGTGGTGGGTCTGGAACGTCTGAGGCAAAGTCCCTATTGAGCGACTGCAGGGATGCGGAACGACCTTTGAATCCAGGTCTGTGAATTGAGCCCTTATAATGAACCAGGTCCAGGTACATGCTCTGGGAGTTGAAACGCGAGCCTCGTAAACCACAGCTCTTTGTAGAACTATCGAGCCCTGCAGATGACCCCATTCTCCATTTTCTGAGACCTAAACGCCCCGGGAAGACTCCTTTGCTGACAAGTCTATCCAGACTCACACATCTCCTAATGCGGGGACCAACTCCACTCTCCCTCGCTGACTGCGCTTCAGACGGCAGGAGACATGCGGCCTCGTCGTCAAAACTGGCTGCCCCGGATGACCTGAGGGGAGTCTTGGAGCGCTGGACACTCTCCTCGTCACTGCTTTCCCGACCGGGGTTGTTTTTGTTGTAGACGTGGACAATGCACTGCATCAGGTGTTCTTTCTCCGCTTGCAGTTTCTGGACTTGGCTGTTGTGCTTCTCCTGGAGCTGGCTGAGGTTAACGTCACACTGCACCACCTTTTCCAGCTGGAACACACATTTCCCACAGAGGAACTCTCCACGGCCATCGCGAGTCACCTCCCAGCCCAGAACGTGGGACAAGATTATTTGTATCTTCCGCTTTCCTGACGAGCTGAAGATCCAGCGACACTGGTTGCCAACCAGACGACCACCGCACACGCGACAGGAATCCTTCATGCCGCCTTTGATAGACAGATGCCAGGTTTATCCACAGTGGATAGGTGGACCACTTAAAAGTCTGAAGAGCCTCCTGGCACACAAACCACACAATGATCTAAAGATCCTTCGATTGCCAGTCATAGAATAGCGATCTATCATTTTCTCTCACTGCATCACTGTGAGGCACAGAGGAGAATGAATGATTACTCTAAGCCCTGAGCTTTAAATAATCCCCGCTCCTGCCTCTGTTGCACTCGCATCCAGTACATTTGATCAGGTCAAATCCTCTGAGGCTACTGTAGTAATCTTTGTTATGGCCAATGCCAGACCAGCTTTGGAAAACCTTCTCTAAATATAAGAGATCAGGTTTGACGATGACGGTCTCTGCAGGGGACCAGCAGAGACTGAAACGACCAATCCTTTGTCCCGTGGAGTCCTTTTCCCCAGGCAGTGCACCAAAAAAAATCCATTTTGGAGAGGTGTCGTTATTCTGCCACTCAGTGTTGTCAGATATCCCATTACACCTCAAACCAGAAAAGGCCACTGGTAAAACTCCCATGGAAAGCATCTACAATCCACAATAAAACCCACAGCCATACGAACCCAACTTCCGTCTGCTTGCAGCCAACTGGAGGAACTACCTAGTCGTTAGTGAGGTTTCTTTTTAGTGAATAAGGATGGCCATAAATAACTGTCTCCAGACAGCCTGGTAATCCAGCCTTAACTCTGTGACCTGAGATCCACCGCCAGGGCCTGATGAGGAAGCGTGCACTCAGCTCAACAAGCAGGGTTTTCCACTACCACCAGCAGAACTGCGTGATGCTTCGCAATAGACTGTTAGAGTTCACACAGCTGTGAGACACATTTTTGTTTGTCGGAGAGCTGATCATTAGTCTGTGGTGAAGGGCTTAGTGGGTGCAGATATGGAAGGTGGACAACTGCGATACTTCAGTATTACTGTTTCAATATCGGTACTGAGCAGAATAAGGAGGACATCTGCATGGACTTTCCATAGTAGATGTTGTGTATCTTGCATTAGTGCTGTGCAGCTCAGAAATATTACTAAATGACAAAGACTTGACTTAACAAATCTTCGGAGGGAAATAGAAGATGATGTTAGAGGTTGACATAAAAGCTCTCCCTGTGGCCAGTGGCAAGAGAAACAATGCATGGGTAGAGAGCATTAGATAAAATAAGTGTATAGTAAAAAAAAGCACCAACCTGACAGTCAGGTTGGATTTTATCCTTCTCTTTGTGCAGTTCATCTCTCAGGGCCTGGAAAAAGGGTCAACAAACAGATTTGTCACAGTTGGAATTGTGACAAATCAATTCAAATGTGGCCCGATTTAGCTGACATGTTTTTTCTGGTTAAAAGTGTTTTACATACCATAACTTCCGGGGTATAAGATGACAATTTTTTCCTCACGCTTTGAACCCTTTGGTTTACACAGTGAAGGGGCTAATTGATGGCTGCTTTAGAGTACAGAGTCAGAAAGTGGAGTAAATTTTACTCTATCATCACGTGAAGATTTGATCTGACAAATGTTAAGTAAGTCTGATCAGATGTAGAATTACTATAACTTCTGTTAGGATTGCGTGAACCGCGGTAGAGGTTGATGACAAAAAGCATCTGATGTCTTCTAAGCAAAGCTAAGGAGTGATTATTGGAAACGTGGCTATGTTTATAGGTTTATGACTTAGGATTGCAAGGTTTATTGTGCGTCTTTCAAAATCAAAAAATCAACTCAAAAGGCTTTGTTATTGTGTGATGAAGAGGACAGCTCAAGCTAAAGGAAGAGCTAATTTGCCTCCAAATTAAAAGTGACACAGAGAGACAAGAAGAGAGACAAAGAGAAAGACTGACAAAGTGTGAGACAAAGAAATGATGAGGCTGTTAAAGTCTGACGCTAAAATAGAAGACTTGAGTGGTTTTAGTTCCCAGGACGAGGATGAAGACGGCAATGAATGACTTTTCTGGTACTCTACTCTTTAACTAGCCGTGTTACACTCGCTGGTTGGAAAAAGCATTTAGCTAAAAAAATCTTTGTGTATTAAATAACCCATGTGGACACGAGGTGGACACCTACGACTTTTAAGCTGGTGTGGCGTATATACAGTATGTAAAAATCTCTTTAAATTTCGGGGGTGCGGCTTACATTCTGGTGTACTCTGTAGTCTGTAAATTATGGTAATCCATTTCTACATAATGATGATCATATAAATGAAATACCTGAAGTTCGTCATCCTTTTTGGCGAGGACACCCGTCAGTTTTTGCACTTGATCGGCTGATGCTGCATCCGGCTCTCGGTCCCGGTTTCTGCTCTGATGGAGCTCAGCTTCCAGGTTCTTTAACGAGATCTTCAGCTGCTCGATGAAGCTGGAGTGATGATGGGTGAAAAAATACTTAGTGAAATCTCTATTGTCTCAACAACACAATAACATTTGTCTTTGTGCTTACTTGTCTTTTTCCTGCAGGGCCAGCTGCAGGTCCTGGACAGGGCTGGGAAAGGAGGCGATGTCGCCAGGCAAAGCCAGGAACTGGAGCTGCTTCTCTATGGTAATATTTTTGAGCTTTTCTTGCTCCGCGATGGCCGCCATCTTTTCCACCTCCTCCTCAGCTGTTCGCAGGCACTGACGCAATGCAAAAAGTCCAAATGACTGTGACTTTTAACTGAACGAACACACAGTCCCCTGCCCTATGATTTTGCTTGGTGGCATGAAATATACATCAAATAATATACAGTATATATGTGTGTGTGTACACACAGTATATCACTGACTCACTCCTTCTAGTTCACCTATCCTCTTGTTAAACGAGACCCGAAGGGCATCCATCTCTCGCTGCGCTTGTTCTCTCACACGCTGCGGTTCTCCTGACTCTCGACCCGCCAGACTCTCCAAGGCTTTCCTGTGAAATCACAGAAGATGTGATTCAGTCTGCTAACGTGTTCTAAATACTTGAGAGAAGAGAGAAGAGCTCTTACGACGCAGACACGAGGAGCTCCTGTTTCTCTGCCATTTCCCTCTTCATTGACTCAAGCTCCACTTTCAGCTCAATATTCTGTGGACAATATTTTTTTTCAAAAATAAATTATGGTGCATGTGTAGCAGGCATCCTCAGTGTTGACCTCATTGCTGGGTTGCAACCACATGACCATGAGGCAGTCTGTGTCACTTCCAGTGTTCAAACAGGGGGTGAACATTTCAGCATGACCATTTACACGCTTGGCGGTGTAAAGTATCATGTTTCACGTATCATATCACTGAATAATTAGGCATTTATAAAGTTCGAGCATTTCTATCAGGGGTGTCCAAAGTTCACCCTTGGGGGCCATGCACCCCACTGCACATTCTAAACATATAATTTTACTAGAAAACAAAAAAAGCACAAATTTAAAAAAATCATCAATAATTTGATAAAAAAACGAAGTCAAAATTTTTAGGGGAAAAAACCCCTGAGCGACCTGGTCTTCGGCAACCAAATCTGGTTCTTGGGAAATGGAATTTTCTGAGAATGAAGTCCAAGTATTATGGCCATGAGGTCAACAAAAAAAACAGAAGTGGGAAAAAAAAACAGCTATAATTTTACTAAAATGAAATAAAAATATTAGTGCTAAAAAATACATATTCCAACAAGCCCATCATGGCTGCAACCAAATGAGACGTCACGTGCAACCCGGCAATTAGGGCAGTCTGCCAACTGCATTTTCAAGTTGCTTGTCATGTTTTTTGACTAAAATATGGGGGTGGCCGTGTTACAAGCACTGTTTGGGAAAAAAAACCTTTTTAATTAATTAAAAGTTCAAAGTCTGCGTGACATATTTCTGTGTACTACACATACGATGTTAGAAAATAGACACCTGTGATTTCGGTATTAAAAGGATTTATGGTTTGTGCTGATATCAGAACGATATCTGTACTGGCAGATATATTAGTATCGGGACATCCCTGCTAGCTAACTATCATGTTGCAGTCTGGTAATAAATATAACACCGTTTTGAAGATGTCCTCAGTGGAGTCATCGCATTTCTGCTGCATGCGCTCCTCCATGAAGTAAATGCGCAGCTTTAGGTTGAAGTTTTCCTTCTTCAGCGCTGTGATTTGCTGTGGACAGAAAAATAACACAATGGACACCTTATCGCGAGACTCTTGTGTTGAAAACAAAGGTAAAACTAATAAAGCGGCTCAAAGCAGTGACTCACATGAGTTCACTAAACAACTGTGTGTGTGTGTGTGTGTGTGTGTGTGTGTGTGTCATTTTTAAAATGAATGAGGGCCTTCATGCTTGCATGCGTGGAAGGCAGACTGTGCATCATTGTGCTTGGGGCTCTGAGCGGCATACATCTGGAAACGGGGGGTTGGGGTTGCAGTCTGGACCCCTCTGTAAAGATCTAATCAGGCCAAAAAAAAAAAAAAAAAAAGGCCAAAATGTCTGAGGATGCATTTCAGTCAAATGCTCCGTATCATCACCAGATGTCCATAAATGGTCACCGTTTTCAGGTGGAGTGAAGCACTGATAATGTTAAAATTCCTCCCGAATGAACAAATATCAACGCCATGCATTCAAAACAAACCACTCACGTTTTCATAGTCCTTCATGGTGAGAGCTTTGATGGGGGACATCTGGCCGGGAAAGGAGGGTGCTGTCAGACAATAAGAAAGTATTAGTCTTCTCAGTCTTTGCCTCTGGAGCTCCTTTGCACGGGACTGCAACTTAAAATAGTAGACCGCCCCACAGGCTGTTGGATTTAGACAAATTCAGAAGAAGGACAAAAAAAGAGTATACAACATGTCAGGACCAAACAATCACGAGTCCACACATTTCCCAGCATTGTGCATGACAGATGCTTGAACGCTGAGACCTTTTGGTGAAATTGTGACCTAATGGTAGAAATGAGCTCTGCTACATACAGTGGTCACATGTGTGTGTGCGTGTGTGTGTGCATGTCAATGACTGGTCACACGAGACAAGAGAAGTAGCAGTGGGGTTAGTTAATGAGACTCATATGGTGGATTTTTCTGCTGGGGTTTGGAAACGCGAGTGGCGGCGGCGGCCGCCACACGGTAAAACATCAGCGTTAATTAACACACCAGGGAAAGAGAAGACAAACAAACATGGAGAGTACATGCAGTACCTGTCATGCTGTCAGCAGAATATTCCCCGGCATTCACAGAGTCCGGCAACGCGCAGCTGAGGAGACAATCATTTCGCTTTGAGATGCAGTCATGGTTGGGGAAGAATCATTCACACAGGAAGCATGGCACACTCTTCCCTCACTCTGTGCTTATCAGAGCGCCGTGCACGCTCATATTATTGTTCTGGAAAATACAACCCAGTCTTGTTTATGCATTACTCACGCTGGGCGGCTTTCCACGGAGCCCTACGGACACTCCACAAATAGCTCCAGAATGACTCTCAGCTTCATTTACATTTACATTCACATGGCAGAGCAGTGTGTGTGTGTGTGTGTGCGTGTGTGTGTGTGACAGATACACCATGTGCCAGTGGCAGCCTAGCTCTCAAGTTCAAGACAGCAGCGGATTGGCGAGTGGCGGAGGGAGGCAAGGGGTGTGCCTTCGTTAGTGGACAAATAGATCACAGTGATGAGGGGATGGAGCCACCCCGCAGCCAATCCCAGGACAATGTGCCAAACATCAACATTACACATCTGAACATCCACAACAACAAGACATGACACACTTCATTACATAATAGCTCCTTGTTCCCCCGGAAAGCACTTGCATGGACAAATACTGTTGAACCGGCTTGGCCAAACGAGTTGATCTCAAGCACATGATGACCCCTTGACCAATGACCCTCGTGTCTAATAACATGACACGCAGCTTCCTCCAAAACATGCTCAACCATGGAGGCGCCACAGCAAAAACATCGACTTTACACAGACGGTTTGTGTTGTGGTGAAGACATCTTGTGTGACACACGGTGGCATCTGTCACTGCAAAGGTAACTAGCGACACCAGTAAATGCATCTATTTGGGGTGCTGCATTTTTTGGCAATTAATTGGAGCACGGCGGCGTCTACTAAAGCAGAGGCCACTAAATGATTTTAAGAAATACGTCACCATTACAGTACAACCTATTTGATAACACACAATAATTGATGCCGAGGCGTTCCCAGGCCAGCTGAGAGACATAGTCTCTCCAGCGTGTCTTGGGTCTTCCAGGACGTGCCCTGAACACCTCCCAAGGAAGACGTTCCGGAGGCATCCTAACCAGATGCCCGAGCCACCTCATCTGATCTCCTTTCAATGCGGAGGAGCAGCGGTACTCCGAGTCTCTCCCGGATGACAGTGCTTCTCACCCTATCTCTAAGAGCCCAGCCACCCTGCGGAGAAAACTTATTTCGGCCGCTTGTACCCGCGATCTTGTCCTTTCGGTCACTACCCAAAGTTCATGACCATAGGTGAGGGTAGGAACGTAGATCGACCGGTAAATTGAGAGCTTTGCCTTCCGGCTAAGCCCTCTCTTTACCACGACAGACCGGTGCAGAGTCCGCATCACTGCAGATGCTCCACCAATCCGCCTGTCCATCTCGCATTCCATCCTTCCATCACTCGCCAACAAGACCCCGAGGTACTTAAACTCCTCTACTTGAGGCAGGACCTCATCCCCGACCCGGAGATGGAACTCCACCCTTTTCCGGGCGAGAACCATGGACTCGGAGGTGCTGATTCTCATCAATGAAACACCGCATTTTTAAAAGTTGTTGTGTTATGAGAAACTAAACAATGTATAAAATTGTAGTTTGGAAAATGAAGCTGCTGAAAAAGTTTTAAGGTTATGAGAATAAAGTAAAAACTTAATGGACATAATGTCATAATTACAAAAACAAAATTTACAAGAAAAAAGTTGAAATATTTAAAAAATGTAATATAAATAAATATATATATATATATATATA